>PVLD010011791.1:0-63657 GCA_004027595.1 Dinomys branickii
ATGTTTTTTAATTCTTTGTATGTTCTAGATAGAAGACCTTTGTCTGAGGGACAGCCAGCTAGGATTTTTTCCCAATTTGTGGGTTTTCTTTTTACTTTGCTGGTGATTTCTTTAGATATACAAAAACTTTTCAGTAGAATGAGGTCCCAATTATTGATTCTTTGAAGTGTTTCCCTTGCAGTTTCATTTTTGTTCATGAGCTCTCTTCCTACTCCTATGTCTTCAAGATTTTTACCTACTTTCTCTTCCAATAGATTTAGAGTTTCTGTTTTAATGTTGAGATCTGTGATCCATTTTGACCTGAGTCTACCATATCTCTTAATTTTTATTCACTCTTTCAGGTTCTTACACTAGTAAGACAATATATTGCTTACCCATGGAGGTCTGATTTATTTCACTTACAAGTATGGTCTCTAGTTGTGACCATTTACTATAAAAGCCTTGAGTTTATCCTTCTAAATAGCTGAATAATATTCCATTATATAAAAATACCACAATTTTTTTATCCATTCCTCAGTGGATGGACATTTGGGTAGATTCCATGATTTAGCTATGACAAATTGCGCTGCTATAAACATGGGTGCACATATATTGCTGTGATATGATGTTTTCAGTTCTTCTGGGAAAATACCAAGTGGGGGAATAGCTGGATTAAATTAGACCTCTAGACCTAGTTTGCTGAGGAATCTCCAAACCAATCTCCACAGTTGTTTCACCAGTCTGCATTCCCACCAGCAGTGGAGAAGAGTCCTATTTCTCTGCAGCCTCACCAGTATTTGTTATTGGTTGATTTCTTAATGATAGCCATTCTTACTGGGGTGAGATGAAATCTCAAAGTTGTTTTAATTTGTATTTCTTGAATGACTAATGATGTTGAACACTTTCTCATATATTCATTTGCCATTTGTATTTCTTTATCTGAGAAGTGTGTATTCATCTCAGACACCCATTTCTGGATTGGGTCTTTGAGTTTTGGGGGCTGATGTCTTTTAATTCTTTATATGTTTTAGATAGAAGACGTTTGCCTGAGGGACAGTCAGCTAAAATGTTTTCCCAGTTCGTGGGTTTTCTTTTTACTCTGCTGGTGATTGCTTTAGATGTGTGGAAACCTTTCAGTAGGATGAGATCCCAGTTGTTGATTCTTTGAAGTATTTCCCATGTAGTTTGGTTTTTGTTCATGAACTCTCTGTCTACCCCTATGTCTTTGAGGTTTTTACCTATTTTCTCTTCCAATAGTGTTTCTGTTTTAATATTGATATCTGTGATCTATTTTGACTTGAGTTTCGTACGTGGTGCAAGGAACCACTTTTACCTTACTGCCATAGGTGGCTCTCATGACTCTCTATCTGCTCTTGACCATCTTACCGTATCCCTGGTCATGGGCTTGGTGACAATCCTAACTCGTTGGGTAAAATTTTGTGGGCTTCAGTAACATTTCCAGTGGCTAGCAATATACTAGCTTGACCAGAAGGCTTTGTGCTCTGGGGCTAGGCAGGGAAGTAACTTACTTAAATAAGGATTTAGTCACTTTCTTCACTGCTGAAGCACAGTACTCAGTACCCATGACCTCTGGCTCACTGGTACAGTCCATGGTCACCACAATCTGCATCTGATGGACATATGAATGAACCCACTGAGGTAAAAGAACTGATCACCTTCCACAAGCATGGGAATTTGGAGAGACCTTTTAGATCTAAACCATAACAAGTTCATTTGTGTTATTTGTTGGCAACTTTTTATTGACTACCTAGTGTAGGTTAGACCAGATGTTTCCTAAACTAGAGAGACAAAACCCTGTATCACTTTTAATGTTCTTGTTTTGTTTTGTTTATGTCTGTGATGTTGGTGTGTTGCTATTGTTCTTTTTTTTCTTACTACTGTCATTAAAATAAAAATATATATGTCAGTGGCCAACTAAACTAGGGAGACATAGATGAATAAGATAAAACTGTCAGGAAACTCACAGAATAAGAAGAAGGAAAGGAGTTATGAAATACATAATTGTTATACAATGTGATAGACAGATACAGCTGATGTTTTCTTCTTATACAATATTGGAACATTGCAGAAAGCTTAGAAAACATATAAAAAGTAATGAGACCAAAAAGGAAATAAAATAGCTTACTCAGAGTCCTGCTCCCCAAACTCAACCAGTGGACACTGCCACATATTTCCTTAATCACGACATTTCAACTTGCTTCTTTTTCACTCAATAAGTACCTGGCTCTGTCATAATTTTAAATTCAATGGCTATGTAATAACCTACATTTTAAGAATATTTAATTTACCTAGATGTATGTCCTTTCGTGTTTGAGTTGTCAGCATTCTACAACTTTTCATATACGTGTGCTCTCAACTAATAGAAGACAGCCTAACAAATTCTTCCCAACCCTTCAGTATAAAATGCACTAGAAGCTCCTCTTCGAAAAGTGACCCAATCCACTGCACCATTCTCAAACTTGGTCTCTATTTGGCAAGAGTTCAGAACTTACTGAGTAAAAGATATAAAATCACGGGAGGGGGAAATATTTCATTCCGTGAGAACAAGACATGTGAGGAAAGGACATGCTACCTTTGAAGGAGGAAAATGCAGCTGCATGAGGATGACTGGTAGCCTCAAGGCACAGAAGAAAGTGTGACATGGGCTGGGAGGTGGGGTAGTCAGAGACGAGATCCTATGTGCTTTCTTTCTTTTTTTTTTTTTTTTTGCGGTACTGGGGATCAAACTCAGGACCCTGCGCTTGCTAGGCAAGCGTTTATTCCACTGAGCTATATCCCCAGCCCTTATGTGCTTTCATAGTTTAGTGTACAGTTTGAGCTTTTATCCTGAAAGCAAGGGATGCTTTCGAAGGACTTAAGAGATAAAATTGGCTGGACTAGTGTACACATGGAAATGATCTGCCACTATTTCCCAACTATTAAGTGGCAAATTGGTTAAGGTAAGTGGACCCCCAAAGAAAAGGTGGCTCAAGCACTCCAGAAGTTTATTATTGCTTCCTGAAGGGCTCAAAATGTGTTCCTGGCCCCTGGAGAGGGTCTGCTCCCACAGTCATCCAGTATGCACCATGCTGGCAGCTTCTTAAATACATCCTTTGTGGCCAGGGTTATAGCTCAGTGGCATAAGCACCCACCTAAATATGTCCCTTCCAAGGCTTCTTTGGGGGCTAGCTCTATCCTGTCACCTAGAGAGCAAACACAAGGTGTGGAGGAGGATTGGAATAGTTAAGAGTCATAGCTGAAAGTAGTGTACACTACTACTTTTCACTCTCCTCAGTGATATGGCCACTCACAGCCTCAAAGGATCTTGGGAAACATCATCAGGAAAAAGAAAAAAACAGATTTTTTTGGTTTTTTGTTATGTTGTTTTGCTTTGTGTTTTTGAGACAGGGCTCACTATGTAGTTGAAGCTGGCCTTGAACTCACTATGTAGCCCATGTTGGGCTTGAACTCACAGTACTCTTCCTCAGCCTCCTGAATGCTGGAATTACAGGTGTGCACCACCCTGCCTGGCTAAGAAAGCAGGTTTTGTGAAAGCTATCAGTATCTGGCATAGGCAGTATAGAGAAATGTGAGAGGCAGCAAACCTGTTTTCAAGACTGCCATGAGGTTTTAGAATTGCCAAAGCTGACATTTGAATACTATATCCTTCCTCTTTCCTTGCTGAAAACTACCTATAATGATTGATACATTGTGTCAACTTGAAAAGTTTAGAAGTTTAACTAAGCACCTCAGCAGGAAACCAGGGTCCTCACTCTGTAAACATCCTCATCCTGTGCAAGGGGAGGGCATGGAGACGGTGTGAGTGCTACACCCGCTCTAATGGGTGAGACAGCCTACTGACAACAATATAAGGGAGGAAAAGAAACTTTCTCTCTCCTCGTTTGCTCTTGTTGCTCTTATTGTCTCCTGCTGCCTTGTACTGTTGCCCCATGCCATGTGCCACTCTGCCTTGGAGCCAGCTGATTACAGACTGAAACCTCCACAAACTGTGAGCTATATAAACACTTCCTTCCTTAATTTTGAGTGTCAGGTATTTTGTCTCAGCAGTGAGAGAAAAGTAACCAAGACAGAATTTGGTTCCAGGAGTAGGGTAAAGACAGGTGTTAGTAGTTTATTTGGTTGGTTGGCAGAAGTGTGGCTCAAAATAGCCCACTGTGAATGAGTTAAAGATGCCTGATATTCCATGGTTTACTATCACTGAAGTGATTTGGAGACTTAGGGAAATGGGAATGCTGGAGTAGATCTGTCAAGTTAAATCTAATCCTGCACATTGGGATGATCCATAAAATGTACCCTTCACTAACACCTTGAGAAACACATTTGTGAGGGGAGCACCAGCATCCCCGAAGAGCCCTGTCATTGCTCTTCTCTGTGCCAGACCTTACAGTGGGGACAGTTACTCAATTAGGAAATTTAAAGGCAATGGGCTTAACTGGATTCTGGAGTGGCAGACGTCAAGTGGCAGCACTCAGTCCATCAAAAGACAGGGTCCCCATACTTACTATAATGGACAGCAGAAGCAGAACATAGACTAGAATAACCTGACATGTGCAGACCTATAGCGTTGGCTGATTAGCCATGGTGTTCCCAAAAGTAAAATAGATAGGAAACCTACAAAAATTTACTAGGCTGGGATATAGCTCAGTGGCATAAGTACTTGCCTGGCAAGTGCAAGGTCCTGAGTTCAATTTCTGGTACCAAAAAAATTTTTTTACTAGATCCATATATCAAAAGAATTTGAGGGCAAGTGAAGAGAACCCTTCTTCAAATCACAGTAACAGGGAATCATGGCCCCTCAACCAGTTCCTGGACTTGAGCCAATTTACAGACCCAAAACCCCTTGAATGACAGGGAAGCCAGGTCCCCTTGGGGAAGGATCCTGGTGTGCCAAAAATGTGTACCATCAGTATTTCTCCCATGCTTCCCCAAAGGGACTTGAGGCCTTTTGCCCAAGAGACTGTACACTGGGGAAAGGGCAATGACCAGAACTTTCGGGGACTACTGGACACTGGTTCTGAAGTAACACTGATTCCAGTGGATCAAAACATCACTGTGGCCCTCCAGTATGAGTAGGGGCCTATGGATGTCAGGTGATTAAAGGAGTTTTAACAAATGTCTGACTCACTGTAGATCTAATAGGTCCTCTAATTCATCCCATAGACATTTCTGCTGTTTCAGAATATATAATTGGAATAATGTATTTAGTACTCAGCAGAGTTCTCACATTGTGTCTCTAACCTGTAGTGTGAGAGCTGTTATGGTTGGGAAGGCCAAATGGAAGCCTTTAGAGTTGCCTTTGGCTGGTAAAATAGTAAACCAAAAGCAGTTTCGCATTCCTGGAGGGATCCCAGAGATTAGTGCCACCATCAAGGACTTGAAGGATGCAGGGGTGGTAGTCCCCACACATCTCCATTTAATTCTGCCATTTGTCCTGTGCAGAAGACAGATGGATCTTGGGGAATGATGGTGGATTACCGTAAACTGAATCAAGTGGTGACTCCGATTGCAGCTGCAGTACCAGATGTGGTTTCCTTGCTTGAGCGGATTAACACATCTCCTGGTACTTGGTACGCAGCTACTGACTTGGCCTTCTTCTCCATACCTATCTATAAGGACCACCAGAAACAATTTGCCTTCAGCTGGCAGGGCCAGCAATATACCTTCACCTTCTCAACTTAGTTCGTAGGGATCTTGATCACCTCTCCCCCGCCACAAGACATCACTCCAGCCTGTTACATTGATATTATGCTGATTGGGCCTAGTGAGCAGAAAATAGCAGCTGCTCTGCCTTTGTTAGTGCAGTATTTGAGAGCGAGGAGATGGAAAATAAATGCAGCAAAAATTCAAGGTCCTTCTACTTTAGTGACATTTCTAAGGGTCCAGCGGTGTGGAGCATGTGGAGACATTCCTTCTAAGGTAAAAGATACGGGCTGGGGATATAGCTCAGTGGAATAAGCGCCTGCCTAGCAGGCACAGGGTCCTGAGTTCGATCCCCAGTACCGCAAAAAAAAAAAAAAAAGTAAAAGATAGTTTGTTGCATTTGACTTCCCCTACAAGCAAAAAAGAGGCACAGCACCTAGTGGGGCTTTTTGGGTTTTGGAGGCAACACATTCCTCACTTAGGTGTCTGACTCCAGCCCATTTACCGAGTGACTCAGAAAGCTGCTAGTTTTGAGTGGGGCCCAGAACAAGAACAGGCTCTGCAGCAAGTCCAGGCTGCTGTGCGGGCTGCTCTGCCCTGGGGCCATATGATCCAGCAGATCCAATGGTACCTCAAGTGGCAGTAGCAGGAAGAGATGCTGTTTGGAGTCTCTGGCAGACCCCCATAGGTGAACTGCAGCAGAGGCCTTTAGGAATTTGAAGCAAGGTTCTGCCGCCATCTGCAGACAGTTACTCTCCCTTTGAAAAACAGCCCTTGGCCTGCTACTGGGCCCTCGTGGAAACTGAATACTTGACTGTGGGACACCAGGTCACCCTGTGACCTGAGTTGCCTATCATGGTCTGGGTATTATCTGGTCACCAAGTCATAAGGTTGGACCTGTGCAGCAACAGTCTATCATTAAATGGAAATGGTATATACGTGGAGTGCAGGAGATCCCTTGGGGCACCTCTTAGTATTACCATGCCCTATTATTAAAGTCAGTGGGAAGCTACAACAACCTAATATTGGCAGAATGACAAATGGCTCAGAGCCTTCAGGAATGAAGGTATGGTTCAGGCAAAGAACCAGGACCTACCGAGGTGCTTGCTAAAGGCTAAGGGAACATAGAATGGGTAGTGGAAGAAGATAGTTCTAAATACCAATTATGATCCCATGGTCAGCTACAGAAAAGAGGATTGCAATTGTACTATTTCTGCCTTAATATGGTTCTAATGTAATATAATGTTGATAGACTTCATACTGGTTCTTAAGGATTAAGCTGTGTTATAATGTTCAAGTTGTGAAATGACAACAAGCATGTCTTTGTATCTGGAAACTGGCTTAAAGAAATGTGTCTCATTGTCATATTGACAAGGGGTGGATTGTAATGGTTGATACATTGTGTCAACTTGAGAAGTTTAGAAGCTTAATTAAGTGACTCAGCAGGGGGCCGGGGGCCTCACTTTGTAAACATCCTGAGCCTGTGCAAGAGGAGGGCATGGAGGTGATGTGAGCGCTGCACCTGCCCTGGAGGGTAGAGTAGCCTGCTGACAATATGAGGGAGGGAGAGAGACTTGCTCTCCCCCTTTTGCTCTTGCTGCTTCTACTGTCTTCTGCCACCTTGTACTGGTGCCCCTGTGCCATGCCACCCTGCCTCGGAGCCAGCTGATTATGGACTGAAACCTCCACAAAATATGAGCTAAGTTAACCTTTCCTTCCTTAATTTCTGGTGTCAGGTATTTTGTCTTAGCAATGAGAGAAAAGTAACAAAGACACCGCCCTACCCTTACCTGAGCAGCTTCTAGAATTTACGGTGTAAAAGCACACCACTGGAAGCCCCACTTCAAGATGCTGACAAGCTGCCCTGGTACAAGCAGCCTTCCAAATATAACAAATGGTCCAGTTAGCAAGGATATCCTGTCTGGGGTTTTTTTTAAAGGAGTGGGGGGGATATTATAGCAGCACACTTCCTGGAAGTTCAGGGAAGATTAAAGGCACTAACCCTCGTAATCCTTTCCAGTTACAGTCCATTCTGACTAGACCCCTTTATTGATCCTTTCAAGCAACAGAGAGATCACTGTCCTGTCGATAAAAGATGCCACGGGGTACAAAGCAAACACCAGCTGTTTTGCTTCCCCCCTTCAGATACAAACAGTACCAAGGAATCCACCAGTGTAATTGGTCAACAGCAACATGGCTTTGGATTTTTTTCTATGCTAGAGTGTATTTTTTGCCATGTTTCAGATGTTTCTTTCTGTAGAATGTTCTGTCACATTACAGGAGATGAGATCCAGATCCAAAAATAGTCCATAACCAGGGCCAGGGATGTAGCTCTGTGGCATAAGCACCTGCACTGTCAAGCTCAAGGTCCTGAGTTCGATTCCCAGTACCCCCCCCAAAAAAATAGTCCATAACCTGACTAAGCTCCCAATAAGAGAAACCTACCAAAGTCAATACCAGTGGATCCTATAAGCCTCTTTCCTAACAATCTCAGGGTTACAGTTACAGCAAAATGATTAATTGTGAAACGAGAGCGTGTTTATGTGTTTGATAGTTCAGCAAGAGTAAGACAGCAGTTCAGATTTTCTCTAAAGAGGCAGGCTGAGTGTGCACTGCTCAGATGGAGATTCTGGACCAGTGGTATCTCAGTTTGGATCACTGCCTTCCATGGATGGGTCACTGATTGGCCAAATGAGCAGGCAATGGGAGGGAGCAAGGACTCCTGAAATCACTCAGTGTTGTGGTTTAGATCAAAAAAGTCCCCCCAAAGCCTCATCTTTTCAAAGCAGGGTTTTTGGAAGGTTATTTCATAATGGGGGCACTGCTGAATTTACTTTTGGAGGTGGGGCCTGGCCAGGAGAGCTGGGCCACTGGGGCTGTAACCTGGGTCCCATGTCCCTCCCCAGGTCCTCCCTTTCTCTCTGCTTCCATGACAGGAGCAGCTTTCTTCTCTGGACCCTTCCTCCACGCCCTCCTCCATGCAGTCAGCTGACGATGGAGTGAGTCCTCTAAACTCCACAGGCCAAAATAATCCTGTCTTCCTTTCAGTTGTGGGTGTTGGGTATATTGCTTCTCTCTCCTGCCATTTCCTTCTCCCTCCATCTCTCATTCTCTGTCTGCCCTGTGTCTCTCCTCCTCTTCCTCCTTTGCAGAGTCCAGGCTCTGACAGAGCAGGACACAGTGATAGGTAGCAGGGAGCTCTGCTGCGGTGTGTCAGCACAAAAGAGAGATTCTGTAGGTAGCACCTTTATCAACGGAACTAAATAAGGCCCATTTCCCCCATCCCCTTTCTCAGCATGTCTTGTTCTAGAGCAACCATTAGCCCCATTAGAAACTAGTGCTTGCTGACCAAAGCACTCATCAAAAGAGGATGCCACCCATAAATGTCATACAAGGAGCAATGCCAAAGAAAGGAGATGAATACTTGCAGAAAATTGTTTGTAGAACCTCATTTTCCCCTGTGCTTTTGGAATAGAAATAATTGGGGTCCCTTTTCTTCACCTTACTTTTCAGAGCCTTTCTAATGAAAGCTAGGGATTTTTTAAAGTAAAATCTGAGCTCAGGAGCCAAAGTCCAAACAGGCCCGGGCAAGCATTATGATGCTCTTGCTCTCCCTAGTGGTGCTGCCATGGAAAATCAGCTTTTGCCCCTCACCTGCTGCCTTCCTAGGTATGTGAGAGAGGAAGCCAGCCTGCTGGCTCAAGCCCTTGAGCACTGAGTGTCTGAGCTGAGTTAGTGTGTTAGTGTACGCCTTTCCCGGTGCGACAAGGCTGCAGCACCCACGTCTCCGCCCCTTTCGTTAGCCCTGCTTCTCTTCCTTGTATCCATCTTCCTAGCAGGCTGGAGGACAAATAACAGACACATACACAACTTCCAGAAGACTTGAATGTCCCCAACAGGGGGCTGGCCATGAAGAGCAATGCTGCCCTTGACCCAGGACAACATCAAGCCCCATCTCGTGGGAAGCATGGGACTGAAGGTCGCCCTCCTGGACTTTTCTTGGCATTGACCCCACTTTCCAGGATTTGACATTCTAAGCAGGCCCTGGATACGTGCTGAGAGTTCTGTGTGTAAACTGTGCTGGCTCGGCAGACTGGGCAGCATGCAAGATAGAGATTTCTGTTTCCTAGAGACCTGTGAATCAGAGCCACAGACTCTCAGTCTCCCAGCTCCCTCAGAGTCCAGCTTCCTACAGAGCTTCCCACGAAGACCACTCAGGAAGGCATGCCCTAAACTTGGGCCTGACTGCCAGCCTGCCAACACAAGGAAACTTTTCAGAGCTCAGGCCATCCCTCTAATGGACAGCCAGGCAGCCTCCACACCTCAGCACGTCTTCTCCCAGGCTCTCTCCCAGGACGTGGACATGGACTGTGGGGTGGGGGAGTTCTCTACTTGGGTCCATCTTCTGTGGTGCTACTGGTGCCACAATTTTGTGTTCTCTTGTGCTGAGAAGATGTATATGCTTCTGTGTTGGTCACCTGTCATGGGAACAAGATACCCGAGGTAACTTACAAAGACAGAACATTTATTTTGGCTCACAGTTCTGGAGCTTGCATCCCATAACTGATTGACCCCCTTGCTTCAGCCCACGAGGAGGAGCGGCTCATGCAGCAAACACACTGCCTCATGGCCAGGAAGCAGAAGAGAGTGAAGAAGGGGCTGAGCCCCACAGTCTCCCGCAGGCGCACATCCGGCACATCACCCACAAGCCTCTTAAGGCTACCACCCTGAGAATGAAACCTTTAGCAAACACATAGGCCTGCTGGGGAAAGAGCCAGACCTTAGCGCTTATAAAAATACAAGCATGTTTTCCTACATACAGTCTCAACACTAATAAGGATCAGATCAACTCAAATAAGAATCTAACAGCTTTTATTTGTCTAGGTCAGACATATATTTTAATGTTTTATAGCATTAACTTTTCACTGAAGTAAGATGTCTATGCAGCAAAGTGCATCTTGTCCTAAAGTTACCAGGTGGGCCTTCTCTGCCTAAACGTCTGCATTACAAGTGGCCCAATCCCCTGACCTCTTTCTGTCACCGCTCTGACTACTAATGGTGTAAGTTAATGTTACCAATTTTGGTTTTTGCTTACAGAAATGAAACCATGCAGTCTATATTCTTGTACCTGGCTTTCCTTACTTGGCACTGTGTCTTACAGAGTCTTAGGGCCTTCATTTGCATGAATATATACATTTAGTTTTTATATTTTTATGTTTTCTCCAAAGAATGTGGGTATTCTACCTTGGCAAGTGCCCTTTACCACCACCACCACCCTGTCCGTTTCCTTTCCTTTTAACAAACCTCCCTCCTCCTGCCTCATCAGGGTAGGTTTTAAAAGTAGAAGCATCCAGCTACAGTGAAGTGCCAGCATTATTTAGTTTGGCCAGAAGACAGCTGAAGATGCCCAGGCAGGTGCTTCCTGCCCAGCGGCCCAGCAGGGCCCCACCAAGAAGCTAGAAATGCCTGAGTATGTTTGGGGGTACATGTGCTTTTTCTTCCTAGGTGTGCCTGAGGCCACAGTCACCTGGTTCAGGAACAAAAGCAGTCTGGGCTCCTCTCACCTGCATGAGGGCTCCTTGCTGCTCACAAACGTGTCCTCTTCAGACCAGGGCCTGTACTCCTGCAGGGCAGCCAATCTTCATGGAGAGCTGACAGAGAGCACCCAGCTCCTCATCCTAGGTAAGACCTCGGACCAGCCACTCAGGTGCACCCTACAGGGATGGCTGTCTCACTCACCCTCGTCTCCTTTTCCTTGATTCTGTTAAGGACATAAAGGACAAACAGTGTCTCTTCACTTCTCCCCTTCATCAGGCCTTTTGGGCGAGACCAGACAAACATGAATTTGAACCCCATCCTGTGTCTTACTGTGTGGCCTTGAGCAAGTTATGTCATGAGTCTTTGACATTGGTCTGCACGTGGGGATCTGCCAACAAGCATTGCCCACATTGCAGGGGGAGGCAGGGTGTCAAAGAGAGGTGGCAGCAGTAAAGCAACTGTTCTTAACTCCCTCTCTGAGCATTAGTTGGTAATAATGACTTACCCCCTCCAGAAAAAATTAATTCGGGTAAAATTTTCCATCTAATTCCAGGAAACGCATAGTCTACTCTACATAAACTCTCCACATGCACATCCCAAACGTAAGAACTCTTGGCTAGAGGGTCTACCAGTTCCTAAAACAAGACAGGTACTTAAGACTAAGGACTATGACTGGGCCCCACCCACCAGCTAATGTTGCCCGGTATTGGGTTCGGCCATCTTGCAGGTTATAATCCTTTTTGTCATCTGGACTAAAACCTCCTGCTGTTTTTCTAGCTACCCCCTCCCCAAGTTTGGGAGTTTGTACAATAAAAATAAAAGAAGCTTTGTAGTAGGGAGATCTTACTCTTTAAAAACAAAGTAATTATTAGAGCACTTATACTAGCTTTCTAAACAAGAAAAACCTATCATTCTAAGGGAAAAAGGGAAAATATGAGAAATAATAATTACATGCTACACATACATAGGTAAACATACGTTACAGACTTCCTGGGGAAAAGAAATTAAACTTTAAGCTGCTGTTTTCACAACCCAAGTTGATGATCTATCAAAACATACGCTCTCCAGGGGCTGGTGATATAGCTCAGTGGAATAAGCGTCTGCTTAGCAAGCGCAGGGTCCTGAGTTCTATCCCCAGTACCGCCAAAAAAAAACAAACCATACGCTCTCCAGCCCTAGCCCACTTAGATTTCAGAGGCCCAGGTGGGGTCATCTCACTGGTGGCCGTGTGCACCTACAGCCTTCACAGGAAGCCTCAGAGAGCTGGCTCAGTGAGGGAAGGGTGTCGTTTGTTTGCATTAGTTCATCCAGGTGAACTACTCACCTAGAGCCTAGAGCCCAGGGACTCTTGCCCCACACTGAGTTATGGTGGCAACTGACGGGTTTTTCCTCCCTAATACTCCTTCCTTGTTATCTCTGCTAAAAGTCTAAGATGGTAGCTGCTACCATGCATCACCAATGGAGAGAGAGAGAAAGCGTGTGTGTGTGTGTGTGTGTGTGTGTGTGTGTGTGTTCTGTGAGCTGGTGCTTGCACGTACCAACTCTAAGATGGTGTGATGGTGAATATGGTGCTGGGAGAACAAGCGGCCTTCCAGTTTGAGGGGTGGAGACCACTGGTAAGACTCCTGACTTCGGGGCTTTTCTTTTTTTTACCAGAAGTCTGTTTCTTCAACAAAGTTTATTAGTTTTTATAGGTACTTTATGAAAATTGAAGCAATATTTCTTTTCTTAATCATCAAAAATAAAGTTTAATTTCTGAAGAAGAGATTTCATGTGTAAAGCTGAAGTTTCATGTTGTGTTCTGTGAATTAACCTGTAGCAAGAAAGCTTGATAAGAAGGCAGACTGTCATCGTTCATTTGCGGTTCTTGGGGTGAATATTCATCAAGTGTTACCTCTGTGTTCAAGTCAGCTGAGCACCAGAAGAGCTTTAGTGAAATTCAGGAGGAAGCTGCTGGCCCTGGAGAATTTAGTTTCCCTGGGAAGATCAAATGGACATGTATGAAAAAAGAGAAATACTGTTTAAAAAAAAATAGCACTAACTTCCTTAGGAGGTGCTGATATTTGGCACAAGGAAACAGATCGCTTGGCAGAAGAACACGGCCTTCCTCTTTTGCTTTGAGTAAATAGACAAAAGCTTCTTAAATCTGAAGTGTGAATATGAAGGAAGACTGCAAAAGGAGAGACTGGCTTTGAATAAACTGCCATCATTAATTCCTAAAACACGGTATCCCAGGGCAGAAAGAGATCTCAGAAAAGAACCCATTTTATCCATGAGGAAACGCTTGGTAGGATTAAGGGGGTTGTCCAAGTCAGTGGGTAACAGAGCTAAGACCCAGGATTCCTGAATCCAAGCAGTGTTTTTCCTATATTATAAGCAGAGGATTTTTTAAAATTATGCTTCATTTTTTCCTGAGCGATGGGCTTTGGCAGTCCAGCGCAGAGAGACTGAATATATATTTCTGAAGTGCTCTCAGGCACCATCACTACTTACTTGCCATCCCTAACAAGTACCATGCACACAGTAGGACCAGTGCCAAACTCTGTTGAAATGATGGATTGCAAGAGCAACACTCCTGCTCCTCACTCCACTCCAGCAAGTGCTCTACAAAGGAACGGCGGCCGGTCCCGTGCTTCGGCAGATACAGGACCGGAGGCAGAGGGGCTCTGCGGCGATCCCTGGGGGGCGGGATCATCCTCCCGCTAAGCTCAGAAGGTGCTTGCCTCTCTGTCATGCAGTGCAAAGGGCAAACAAGCCACTATGGCTCCAATTGCTGTCACTTTTAGCGCCGGTTAACCACGACCTCTGATGACTGCCTATAAGATTTTGAATGACAAAGCATCGTCTTCCTGTCTTGTTTGTCTTTGTCCTACTTGGGGAGAAAAATCCAGAGCATAAAACAAATTAACTTCACAACTAGATCTTTTTTTAATGGAAAAAGTCACTCATGAGACCCTGTTTCTGTCTGTGATAACAATGACACTCTAAGAATGTTATAATACTTGGGATGAAAATGACCCCATTGTGACCTGTCATATACTAAAGGGTGAAGTTGCTCATAATATGATTTAATTTAACTACCAAGCTGTAAGAACCCAGTGGTGCTATAGTAGAAAATAAAGACCTGCTGAAATGAACATGCCTGGTACTTATTACTGACCCTGTCATGTTATGTCAGACATTCAATATTAAGACTGAAATTCAGATCCACCTGACAGATATACCTCCAGTATGGGAAGAATGGTGTCAGGAGTCAGCAGTAGCAATGCCTTTCTCACACACCTGCGTGTACACACCTCCTACCTTGCTCTCCCATCTTAGTACGCCCCGAGGGGTTTAACTTTCTCATCCGCTGTCTTTCTTCTCGCAGACCCTCCCCAGGTCCCCACACAGTTGGGAGATATCAGGGCCTTGCTCTCAGCCACTGGCCTGAACTTCCCTTCTGTGCTGACGTCTCCTACGGGAACACAGCTGGTCCTGGATCCTGGGAATTCAGCTCTCCTTGGTGAGTCCACCCCTCTGAAATATTGGGCAATAATCCAGGGCTGGACAGGATTTATGGGTGGGTGACTGCTTGCAGGTGGGAGGGAAGCTACAGTGGGGGGTAGCCAACAGGAAATCACTAAATTGCCTACAGAATCCAGACTCACCAGTGGAAACTTGGCTGCCTTTGCATGTGAGGTGAGTGCAATTCTTAGTCTGGACTCTATAGCTTGTCTCGATTCCATATGGTTCATTTCTGAGTCCTCTTGGGCTGCCACTGTGGCCCAGATCTGCTCGCACAGGGTGACTCGCTGAACTTTGAGAAAGGTGCACCAGTAAAATCCACCCTGTGTCTCTTCCTCCTGTGACCACTCCTCAGTACCCCATGGCTTCCTCTACCTCACTAGACCTATAGTCCCTCTCAAGGACAAAGCTGCTGCGTTAGCACCCTTCAAAAGCCAGCAATTCTGTTCAGGCCAGCCTTCTGTAGGCGGAGCCTGGAGCCAGCCCAGACAGAGTCCTCAAGGCAAAGCCTCCCTAGCGGCCTTCACCAAGGCTGCCTGCATACCTGGTTCCAGCTGGTAGCAGCAGGCTGTGCAAGGACATCCCACTCCTGCGTCCGCACATCAGAATCAGGGAGATGTCAGAAGAACCTTCATACCCACCCTTGGGGATAGTCAGTGTGGAGGACAGGACCTTTTATCTTCCAAAGGTCTGGGGTGGAGATGAGGGGGCAAGCCTGTGTGGGGGAGTGTGTGGAAAATCCTTGTACTGTCTTTTTGATTGTGCTGTAAACCTAAAAGCTCACACTACCTAAGTATAAAACAGAAAAAACGTTGAATGCCTTATTAAAAACAAGCCCCACAGAATGCCAGGGGTGGTTCTTTATGAAGGCAATGGCTAGAACTATTCCCTTGGCTCAAAGTTTTAAAATTCTTTACTATTTTGCCACCAGAATTAGAGCACAGAAAGCACAACTTCAGTTTTCATTATCATCTGAAATTAGTGAAAAGTCCTCACAGCTTAGCATATGAAAAAGAGTTCGATTTCCCTATTTCTGACCTGGGTAAAAATAAAAACACTGACAGAACTAACAAGTATCCCTATTCTGTCTCCCATAACTTATAAAATCTCGGCACTGAGCTTTCTATATCACACTGATCAAAATGCACAGAATTTTCAAATTGTATTTGGCTTACAAATGGTAAAGTTATTCCAAATTAAGTATCTTCATTATGAAGCTCTTTGTTTTAGACTCATTATTATGAGGAATTATAACTGTTGATCATAGCCAAGTCACTAGTAAGGTGTCCAGAAGTTATTTATTTCCACATGGAATAACTCTTTTGGGTCACTCAAGTACCACTGAACATGCTTGAAAAGTTAATCTGTTCATACGTTTTCCATAATAGCTTTACTTTCTTTCTCCTCTATTCTGGAATGCTATTTTGTCTCATGTTAGCCATGGGCAATAAGAATTTATTGTGTTTTATGCTGTTGCATTCCATTGCTAGTTTATGGCACTTTGTTACCTTAGACTGGTATTTAAATCTAACAGTTAAAAGACACCTTAATATTCCATTCCACATCCAGACTGCTCCACGTAAATGAGACAGTGAGTCAGTCTCCATAAAGTCTCTGGATGAAAATGCCTGGACAAAATGGGCACTCGCAGTGACTACTAGCATTGCACCAGCACTCCGGAACTAGGAGAGATCTGTAGGAATTGTAGGGGTAGATTGGAGAATGATGTCAATCTCAGAACTCTGAGAAACAGGTTATTTGAGACAAACCAGAGCCTTCGTGGTGCTCTACAAATGAGTGCTGAAGGGTGGGTGAGATTCAAACAGGCAGAAAGGAAATGAAATTGGCACTAAGGTGAAAAAGATGCCCTGGGTCCCAAGATAACAACGTGCACCAGGTGTGGCAGTTATCCCTTCGGAAACAGCTATGTAACACCACTGCCTACAAGTGACAGCCTGTGGCTAAAGTGGGCTAGAAAGTAGCCCATCCCATGAGCAAGCCTCAGCCATAGATGGTCCACTCAGCGTTGGCCCAGACCTTCGCTTTGACCATTCTAGTGCCCGCTCTCCATCTTAAGCTTTTGCATCGTGCGACTTCTGGCCATTAGTCCACCTGTTCTCAGCAGGACAGGGCCTCCCCCCCGCCACCCAGCACCTATGAATGGTCCCTACAGACCAGTGTGTGCTACAGATGCAGGAAATAGGCTAAAGAGCACTGAGAGGCTGTTCTGTGAGAGTCTCTATGAAATTAGGAAGGAAGGCGACATCACTCTGTGGAGGGACTTGATACGAGGCTAAAGAAGTGGATGTACTATTGTGGGGAGTAGAGGCAGGTATTTAAAGAGTTTTTAAGCAGGAAAATTATTGCATTAAACTGGTATTCAAGAATTCATCAGACAGTCCATAGCCACAATTAAAAGTAGGAGAGTGTGTTAGTTGCTTTTCTCATTGCTGAAACAAACTACCCAACACCCAAAGTTAAAGAAGGAAAGGTTTACCGTGGCTCACAGTTTGTCGGTTTCAGTTTGTAACCAGCTGGTTCCAGCCCAGGGTGGCATGGTAGAGGGCATCAGAGGGGAGAAACAGTTCATGACAGGTAGAAGGCAGCAAAGCAACAAAGTAGCCAAGAAGCAGCAGCACCCTGTCTCTCCCTTTTATCCCTCTGAGGCTACCTGCTCTTTGGGTGGTGCTACCTGCACCCAGGATGGGCCTTCCCATTACCCACACCCAGAAACTATGCCAAACCAATCCGTGGACTAATTCAGCAATTGCACACCGTTAACCCCAGCATCACACACCCCGGATGCAGCCACCTCTGAAAAGCCCCACCTATGATCAAATGAGGCTTGGGGAGCATCCAGACACAGCCATAACAGAGACTGAAGGCAGAGCTTCCATTCTGAGGATAACAGATACTTAGAGACCAAGCGCCAAACTGCAACCCCAAACCCACTTACTGTAGTTAAACATCAATACTGAGGTTTTAGTTTAGAAAAAACAACTCCTATATCAATATCCTTTGTCTTAAAAGAAAAACACAATAACACACATCATAGCTTCACCTGCACTGGTCTAGACCAAGATGAAAATATCTGGCAAAGATACTGTTAATCCCCCTTCCTACAGCCAGCACATCACTAATTATTACACTCTTTTCATCAGACTAGGAACTCCCTTGGAATGAATTTTATCATCCCCACCAAACCTGGTGGTCACTGACATACAGCATGGGTCCCTGGTGGTCTAGTGGCTAGGATTCGGCGCTTTCACTGACATACAGCGTGAAAGCCCTTTGCCGACTCTGTTATAGGTAGTAAATGGTGAGGTTAGCTGGCTGTCAGATGCATGGCTTCGTAACACTTCCAGGTTCTGTGGCACAGAGGCAGTAGGTCATGGACTGTGATTCTCGCCTTTCATGGCAAGACTAGGGAGAGATATCTGGGGTCTTTAAAGCCAAGTCCTAGAGATAACTCCTCTTCATTGAGACTTGAGTGCTGAGAGCCCAGTAAGTGAATAGATTCCAGGAAAGGCTGTTGCGGTCCTCAGGCACCCTGGCATTGTTTTCATTTCAAGCCACAACTTTCAAGAAGGAATGTTGATTGGGCAACACCCAGATGGGCCATTCTGGGCCTCATTTGCGGTAACTGTGAAATGGGAATTTGAGACTCCAGGCCCTTGTTTCTCTCAAATGTTCAGGGGAGGTTCAGCCATGCAGGCTGGGCCCAACCTTCCTGGATCCATTGACCTGGGCACGGAAGAAATGGTTTCTTTTGTCTTTGTTTGGAGCTCTTCCCTATAGGAAGTTCAAAACTGTCAGCTTCTCTGGAGGGAGAGGCCAGTACGATGGCACCACCTTTGGTGATCCAGGCCTAGAGCAGCACCCAACAGCCTCCACCTCTATAGCAGCAGCAGCACCCCAGGAACTTAGTTATATATAACAGATCTCTTTGCATGTCTCTGAATAGTCTAAAATTGATCTCAATCCCCCCACACACACACACTTTAGTACTGGGATTAAACTGTACTAAGCTACAATCCTAGTCCTTGTATTTGTTTTTGTTTTTCTTTTGTGTTTAGGCAGAATCTTGCTAAGTCACTCAACTGCTCAAACTGGGCTTGAATTTGCAATTCTTGCTTCAGCCTGCCAGGGTGCTGGGATTATAGGCATCTGTACCACTCCTGGTTTACAATCTCATTTTTAGTGGCTGCGCTAGAGGAGACACCATCTCTTATTCATCGAAATATCTGATAATGGACTTTGAGGTTCTCTGCAGGCTTTTGCAATTATAAAAATAAATGTATAATGAAGATTCTTATTTCTAAATCTTCATGTGATGCCTGTTTGCTGAGGATCAAGTGGAATTGCTGTGTTAAAAGCTTTGGATATTTTAGGCTTTTGCTACATACTATCATACTGCCCTCCAACAAAATGTTAACACGGCATATGCCCACCAGCACTGCATGAGAAGTTCCATTTCTCCAACATTAGATGCAAGTACATTTTTATTCTTTCTTAGTGATTTTAAATAATTTGGGGTTTTCCTATGTTTCTCAGTCATATATATTTATGAATTCCTCATTCATGTCTTGTTTATTCTTGATATTTCTACCTATTGGTTTATAAGGTACACATTTAACATATTTGACAGTTTGGTAGTTGACATGCAATAAATAATATATAAAGGTTACAATTTGATGTTTGATGTGCTTGTGTACACGTACACAACTGCGAGCCCACACCACGGCATGCCTGCCCACCAGCTCCCTAAATTTCCCTCCACTTCTTCCTAATAGCTCTGCTCCCCAGAACCGCTCCCACCCAGTCAAACCCGGATCTGCCATCTGTCAGTATAGGTGGGATTGCATTTGCTAGACTGTTATATAAAAGAAATCGTGCTGTTGACTTCTTTCAAGATAAATATTTTGAGATTCATCCATATTATAAGGTGAATCCGTCGTGAACTCCGATTGTTGCTGAGTATTCCACTGTGTAGGCACACGGCAGGGTGTTTAACCATCCACCAACCAAAGGGCAGGAGGGCCATTTCTGACCTCTATTTATTATAAATAAAGCTGCATAAAAACTGTGTACTGATTTTTAAATAGACACAGGCTTTCAATTCTCTTGATTAAACACCTAGGAGGAGTACGGCTAGATTATATGCCAGGTGTCAGCATCTAAAGAAACGGTTATGCCATCTTCCAAAGTGGTACGTTTCTTCACATTACCACCGGCCATGTAGGACATTCTAGACTCTCTGCATCCTCTCCACTTGCTGTGGTCGGTCTGTTTAGTCTTAGTCCCTTCCACAGGTAGGGTGGTTTCTCAGTGTAGTTTTACTTTGTACTTTCCCAATAACTAATAGTGGTGACATTTTTCATGTGCTTATTCACCACTCTAATCACTTGGGTAAAATGTCTGTTTAATGTTTTGCCCTGTTTTTTTTTTTTTGAGACAAGAGAATACAAATACAAATCAGAATAACCTATAGACAGTTCAGAGAATACAAAACTATACAGAAAACAGTAGGGTATTAGCACTGGATGCTGTATTACATGTCATCATCTCATCAGTTAACACATATACCCCAAAGGAAATTGTTAATTATATAGAAGAAATCATGGCTTTAGCACTGGATGCTGTACCTGTTTCTTTTTTTTAATTAAATTGTTTGTTGTTGAATCGTGAGAGTTCTTTATTTTATCCTGGCCTGTTTTACCCACATATATTTGCAGCATAAAGTGTACCTTCCCTGTGTGGACTTGGAACCTGCACAACACCTCTCAGTTCCCTTCTCATCTCCTTTCCCTCCCCTCTCACCCTCCCATCTGTCTCCTAATCCCCTCTCATGGGATTGAGAGCTACCTCCCCACTTCCTGCTTGCTTTTGTTTTGCTCTCAATGGATAAGGTGGATTTCTCATGTAAGAGACCAGGTGATATTTAAGCCTGTGTGTCTGACTCACCAGTCTTTTACCAGATATTTGATTTTCAGATACTTTGCCCCAGCCCGTGGTTATCTTCCATTCCCTTAGCTCTATCTTTCAAAGAGAGGATTTTGATTTTGGTGAAGTCCTACTTACTAAGATTTTGTTATAGATTTTTTTGATGCTATTTAAGGAATTTGTGCCTAACCCAAGGTCTCAAAGATTTCCTCCCATGTCTCTCTTAGCAGTTTTATATATTTTAGGTTTCGTACTTAGTTTATGATTTATGTTTCACATACAGTTTTGAAGTTTGTTTTATGTATGTGGATAGACAACTTTTCCATTACCATTGTTGAAATGATTATCCTTCCTCCACTGGGTTATCTTTGTACCCTCATAGAACATCAGAGATTCATTGACATATCTGTGACTTTTTACCAATATCACACTCTATCCAATGCCTTAGAAGTGATGGTGGGAACAGGGATCATTTCCTACCCTGTACGAGCACCAGCCATTGGTATGTGTAACTCTCAAATAGTTCTTTCTCCTGCCTTGGGGCATTTTTATGTGCATGCACTGGTCCTAAATATTCAGAGATCTATAGATTTACAAAAACTATTTGTAAAGTTTTATTATACCACAGCCATCCCCATTCAGTTTCTTATGAATTGTCTGAGGGTGCTCATACAACACAAAGACAAAGTGGAGTATTTGCCATAAAGACCCTGTAGCCCACAAATCTAAGGTCTTTTCTATCTGACCCTGTACAGAAAATGTTTGCCAATTCCTGACCTAGTTCCTCTGCCTTATTATTAGAAAGGATAATTCAGTCTACAATGATCACATTCTTTCCAGTGTACTACCATGCCCTATCCTAAGTTACACCTTCTCCATGCAGGCAATGTCCCTGTAAGATAGTCAATCGATAAATAAACAAAAGCCTTACAGACATAGAGATTAGCTTCAGGAAGGTTAGGGGAGAGAGAAAAACCAATGATCTAAAGGCCCTAGATTTTTATCAGAATCTGATGACCTGAGGTGGTTACAGAAACCACATACATAATGCTATGTGGCTCCAGAGAAGAGTTCAGGGCTTTTTTCAGCAAGCCTTATATAGATGGCAATCTTGTATAGAGTGCCTTCTAGGACACGCACACAGGGCTTGGCCGGTCCCTTCTCTTCTGCGACATGTTCTCCTTTGGGAATGGGCAGGCTCAGTGCCGCAGTGAGGACCCATCACAGCATCACTGCTAGGGTATGTCATCCAGCCCCGCAGATAGCCAGTGATTTACCAAGGCAGTCATTCAAACTTCAGTGTGCAGAGTTTTTAGGAAAGGAGTCATGGTGCCTTGCCCTTCCCCCTGCTGTGGGCTGCAGGCATGGCAACATAGAGGCTCTGGGCAGCACCAGTTTGCTCCCTGGCCAGCTGGCCCGTTGCAGCAGGACCTGCAGGGGTGGCGGCTCTGCTACACAGACAGAGGCTGAGGTCCGCATGTGGCTGGCTCTCCAGCGTGGTGGTTCCCTTCTGAGCACCTGAACTGCACTTGCGGTTTTTGCTCATTTCTCTACAGAGAACTGCAGAGCCCAGCTGGCCCGAGTTGCAGCTTCTGATATCTCTGGAAACAGCAGGGATGCTTCTGATGATCCAGAAATCTCATGCTAAAAGGTGAAAAATTACTAATTCCCCCAACTGTAAAGTTGAGGCTGGAGTGCTACAAATACTATCACACCACTGGGAAGAATTTTGCTGGAGTATACACACCCCAGGTCTGGAGTCTAAAAGTAGAGCTCAGTGTTTATGCATAAACCTTTCGAGGCAGGAGTATAAAAGTAAATATCCAATATCTGAATACCTAATAAGGGGGCTGACAAGACAGTGTCTCAAAATGAGTTCATTTGCTCATCCAACAAATACGTATTGAGTACATACAATGTGCCAGGTACTGTGCTTGGGCCAAAGCTACACAATAAAATAAACACACATGTAGCCTCCATCCATTCAAGAAAAGTTTATTGAGCACTTATTCGCAGGCAGTGTTCTAGATGCTGAGGATATAGTAATCAACAGAACGGAGGAATACACTTTCTCTTGTATAGTTTGATGGTAACGGTGGCACCCAGAATTTGATGGACAAGCAATAAGAAGCACAGGAGGAAATGGAAGAACAGGATGCTCCAGAAGTGTGTGGCAGGACAGCTTCAGGGCACTAGGCAAGGTTTCCCTGAGGAAGACGTGTTTGAGTGAGATCGGAAACTGGGCAGAAGTAACCCAGGTCAAGAGAAGGGAAGGGCACTCCCAGCAGAGGAGCCGGCAAAGGCTCTGTAGCATGAAAATGCAAAACCTGGGAGACCTACAGCAGGAACAAAGGAGAATTCACTCGGGGAGTTGGAGATGGACGCGGAGCACATTGCTGGCACCCTGCACATCACGGCAGCGGGAAATCTTCACATGGTGTGAAAGTAGGAGAGAGGCATCATCTCCCCGGGTTTTCAAAAGCTTACTCCGGCTGGTGTGTAGAGGACAGTTCCTAGGGAAAGAGACTGGATAGGGTACACAGTTTAGGACATTGTCCCAGTCTCTGGGTAAGAAATAACTACCACTTAGAAACAGTGGGGAAAGTGGAGGTAACACCAACAGTACTTAATATATAGATTAATGTGAGAAAGAAAACGTCATCTGGAGAACCAACAGATTCTCCAAAGCATCTGAAATTTTTAAGCTTTTCTTATCAAAACTCTCTGTACCTCTCACATGTTACTGACACATCCCGTACTGCTCAAGCCAAGGTGTTTGACTACAGTGGAGAATGGCATAGCTTTGCCACTGCAGAAAGTGTGGTTACAGAGGCGGGAAGAGGCCAGATGTTCTGCTGCTAAATCCTGGCTTGTTTCCTAACACAGCCCTGCTCAGCCTCCACTCCGTGTAAGGCTTGTGCTCCTCCTCAGCCTTGGGGGTGCTCACAAGTAGGAGAGAGCCAAAAACATCAGTCAGCGCGAACACACAGCTCCATGACCGTTCTGCAGAAGAAGCCAAAGGGGACAGAAGAAAGAGGACAGCTTTCTCTGGCAAAGGGAGAAGCACGGAGGATTTAACAGAGGAGGTGCTGGGGCCTGGATGAGTCAGTGTAGTCCAAGCACTGATATGACAGATACATCCTTACTGAGTTCCAGTAACTGTTCTTGGCACCACTGATGGCAAAAATCAACATGCAGACAACCCCTCCTGTCTTAGAACTTACCTTGTAGCAGGAGAAACAGAAAATAAACCCAAGAAACTGGCATCCTTTGTCAGGTGATTGGTGCTGTGAAGAACAATGAAGTGGGGATGGCGAGGGAGAGAGGGAGGGAGGGATGGGTGGGTGGATGGGTGGGTGGGTGGATCGATGATATCTGCCTGGAAAGGAGATCACTCCCTAAGAACATTATCCTTCACCAACAAAGTGAGGTGAGCTTCTGAGTATGACTCATGGCCACAGGAAGAGACACAAACCACACTCTAGGCAGAGGCAGGATGTGCCTAGTTACGTTCCATGCATGACAAAGTGGCCGGGGTAACTGGAGTGAACTCACAGAGACGGAGAGAAGACCGCAGAGCTAACAAGGCAGAGGTAAATTGCATAAGGCCTTGTAAATGGTCACATTAAAACAACAGAGAAAAATCTATAAATGCTCAAATGTATAAACAGACACAGTATTGCACTGAACATCAGGAGCTTTTCCAGAATTAGGCAAAGGCAGGCAGAAGTGATTTCTTTATTGGGAACCATGTGGCCAACTGAATGCTATAGGGCTGACTCTAGTAAAGCAGAGGCTTATCAGGCTGGCTTTGGTACAAGCCAATATTGCTGCTTTCATTTGACTCACATGTGCTGGGCACCTGCTCCATCTACCTGGCCCTGGGCTTCTGCACACACATGCATGGCCACTTCCTTCATCTAATAAGAGGGGCCCAGTGGGACAATAGAGCCACCTGGGAAGTTATTTTTTTAAAAATCCAGCAGAGGCCAATTAAGCCACAAACTCTGGAGGTGAAGATAAATATCAGCACTTTAAAAAATTGATTCTCAGGGCTTTAGTGTACTTTAAAAGTTACCTCCTTGACCCCCACTGCCCATGGAGAATGGAAAAATGGTATGTTTTGTCACTTAAAATACTTTAGCCTAGCACTCAAGGCCCTTTGCTGTTCAGACCTACCCTTTACATTCATCCTTCCATCCTGCTCCTGTCTCAAATAATCTTCAAGACAGACTGCAGGCCCATGTGAAGTCTCCGTGGGTTCCCTACCAGGATCGTTCTTTCTTGCTCACCTCCTGAAGAACCTGTTCTACACCAGAGCTGGGCAGACGTTCTCTGCAAAGGACCAGAGGAAAATCTTTAGGTCTTTTGTGCCATAAGGTCTTTTGGTAGTGGCTCAGCTCTGCAATCACACAATGCAAGCAGCCCGAGACAGTAAACAAGTAGGTGTGGTTATTTTCTAGTAAACTGTTACGGGTTATTGATACTTAGCCTACCCTATCTTATGTTACTGGAGATATTCATGTCTCTTTCATCTCTTTAGCTGGACTCTAGGTCCTACTTAGAGAAGAGGCCATTAATATTCTCAAGTGCCTTCAAACAAGACTCAGTAGGAAAGTCTTGACTTAGGAGTCCTGAGTCATTTCCCTCTCTCATGTCTGTTCTAACTGCAGCTTTATCATCTACCCCACACGCCGCCACCCTCACCTCACAAATGCATACTTCCTGATTCTCCCAGTGCAGATCGGATCAGGCACATCCTGAGCCCAGTGATGAGGAAAGGCACACAGTGACGTTCAGTGAGTCCCCGAGGGCATCAGTTTTCATCATGATGCTTTGGAAGATGGATCATCACTATTTCCGCTCCAAAGATAGTTGTGGGAACAGCAAGCCCTGATGGCCAAAGGTTAGGTAAGAATTCATCCACAGCAGGAACCCACCCCACAGGGCAAGGGAAGTGAGGCAGAGGAAGGGCAAGGTGAGGATCAGCATCTTTGACGAAGAGAGGAGAGGAAGAAGATATTTATCCTGACCCTTTTCAATGAGACACAAATTGGCATCTGTTTCCTCATTTATACTGAGTCTAAGGTTTTATGTCAAAGGAAAATGTTTTTGATTTCCTAAAGCTTTGCCCACAAAGAGAATATGCTTTGCTCTAAGAAGAAAGGTCAGCATTTTGTGGTTGTTAATGGCACATACCTATGTACTTTTGTCTTCTTTTTTCAGCGTAAAATCCAAAGTAGAAATAGAGACCCCACAGGGACTGCTGAGAGCTCTAGAGCACGTAATGTACAAGTAAGTCAATATTTCAGAGGACACTTACAAGGAAGCCACAGGAAGTAGGACAGCAGTTCTTTGGACTGGAGTGCACATCCATAAATATAAAAAGACACTAGAGCGTAAGTGACACTTAAAATAGTTGGACAGAGAAAGGAAGGCAGTAAATCTCCCTGCCTAGCCAGTGTTCCAAGCCATCACCATCATGAGCATCCAGGCACAGGCTTATTTTAAGGCTCCACATAGTCAGGAAACGGGGACCTTTAGAAAACTTACATTTGTTCCTGCCCTTTCCTGGCACCAGAACACAATTCCCAAGCTCATGTGCCCTCCCTGCCACATCTAACAGGAAAGACATGAATGACTTTCACATCCCTGAAATAGGTACTGAATGTCCACCAGTGGGAAAATGAAGAACTCTACACTACCCCTAATAAATCCTTCCTCAATGCTAAAATGGCTCTGAAAAATACCCACTCTTGCTGTATGCCCCTTATGTCTGGGTAGTGCTGGGCAGTTTCACAGCTTCCCCAGAGCACAAAGACAAGAGAAGCAGAAGAGAAGTCAGGATTATGGCCAAAGGCCTTTTTGTGGACCATGAAAAAAGAGACAGATCTTCCTACTTGCATTTCCAGCCAAGTTTGTAGAGGACGGACTATCTCAGATGACCCATTTCCAAACATTCATCATCTGGTTCCTCATTTATAAAGAACACCACACTCAAGAATTAATTATAGAGGGTTATATGAGAAGCAATATGCAATCAGTTTAGTGCTCAGTCTGAAATGGTGCTAATGTAATCTTTGCCTGAATTGCTTCCTTCCTTGGTGAATCTGAGAAAATCCTTCTCTTCTTCACAGTGCCCTACTACAAATTCTGCCTTAGATTGTAGCATCAGAAAGACTGTTTTTGTGAGTGTAAATTTTTGATCAAGAAGTTATGCAAGAGATGGATGCTTTACTAGAGGGTTCATTCGATGGCAGGTTCTGGGGAGTGCATTTCCCAGGCATGCTCCTGACGTAAGAAACTTCTTATTTACGGGAAAGAGATAAACATAGCAGGAATGGTGAGGAGGGCAACAGCGAGAGTGCTCAATAGCTGTTCTATGAATTTTCAATAAAAGCCCGAGGCTCCGGCCTCTAGTGCAGCTCTCTTCCCTCCTCTCTCCATCTGTGTCCCATGCTGTCTGCAGGGTGCCTTCACAGGCCTCTACAGTTCACTTGGTACAGTGATCAGGAGGAGAAGGCTCTGGAACCAGAATGCCTGACTGTGCCACTTCTAATAGCTGCATGACCTTTGACAAGTTATGTGAGTCTCTCTGCCTTTTCCTAAAAAATGGAGGAAACAAGTACACAATGCCCCAGAGATCTGACATAAGTAAATGACATCATATACACAAGGCTCTTAGAATGGTGCCTTCAAACACAGAACACAGTGTGAGTCGCTGTGCTTCTGACTGTACCTGCTCTTGCCCCTGCCCTTTTCTTCTTGAAGCAGGTGAATGATAAAAAGATATCAATATGCAAAGCAGCAACTATTGGTGGTATTTTTTGTTTTGTTTTGTTTTGTTTTTTGTCTTTGGTTTTTTTGTTTTTTGTGTTTTTCTATTGTTGAGAGGATTAATTGTCTGACCAATTTTTCATGTCTGTATATGGGTTCATATATATACACTTCGAAGATATCAATGGATAAAGCAATAACCACTGTTGAGATCATGTCACCTTGTCTGTAGATCAGTTGTGATTGTACTATTTTTTATGCTAATTTGTGTCTGTTTGTTAATATGTTTTTGTGCTTTTATTTTTTAAAAAATAAATAAATAAATAAATAAATAAGTAGAATGATAAAAAAAAAAAAAAAGTTAATCTGGGGTCCAGGTCCTGGGAACAAGGATAAAGAAGATGGGCAGATGCAGGCCTCCATCTGCTACCTTTTCATTCGCTTCCCCATGTCATGCTAGGATTATTTCCTTGATTATTTGATAGTTAATTTAACTTCCTTTTTAGCTGAGTTCTCCTTGACAGTTTCAGTCTACCTCAGACGAATTAAACAAAGAAAGGGTATTTTTGTTGTTGTGGGGTTTTTGTTGTCTTTGCCCATGACTGAGCCAAAAAGATGAAATGAACGTGAATTTTGGAATGTTTTTCTTGTCAAGTCACATAATCCTTTGAGTTCTTGTTAGTAAAATGGGGCGATAGCCTGCCTCTCAAGACTGATTTAAGAATCAAATGAGATCAAGTATATACAAGCATTTTATAAACTCGAAAGCACACTATAAAACTTAGTAGCTGCTTTATTTCTAGGGCTGGAAACAAGAGTAGCCACAAAAATGGGATTTCTATGACACCAAGGAGACAAACCTCTCAGGCAAGGTTCCAGGCCTCTGACAAAGCTCTTCCTGCTAGCTAAGAGTAACTTACTTACTTCTTCACTACACAAGGGAACATAGATTGTGTTGTTTCTTTAAGTGACGATGAGGATGATGGATTCCGGCTTTCCTGGAGAATTCTGATCGTAAAATTCAGGGGCCTTCTAGCATCTGAATAGGCTTCGTGGAACGTGAGGGAGGATGTATGGGATTAGACAGCACAAGAAAAGAACACAGGGGGAATTCGATGGCCCTTCTTGAGACCCCGGGGTGAACATAAAACAAAATGACAAGTTTCTGTTCCAAGTCCAACACTTGGCCTGTGGACCCAGATGCCTGGATTTGCTCCGGGTGTACGTTCGAACAGTTAACAGTAACGAAATCAAAATTCAGCAGGATCATGTCTCCAGTTTGTAACCTTCCACCTTTCCATATGTTATATGAAATTTTGTTAAAGTTTGGAAAGTTGGTTAATATTACTGAAATCGAGTGCATTTTACCTATCATAATTTACTATGGTTTCTTCATTTTATGAAAGAGGAGAAATACTATAAAGATTCTGCCTTATCCTAAAAAGTTTTGAAAACATCTCAATGAAAAAAATGTACGCATTTACACAGAACACAACCCAGCTAGGCCAGTGTGTTCCTTGGTATGATTTTTTTTTATTTTAAAAGTATAAGAACAAAAACATATTAACAAACAGACACAAAGTAGCATAAGAATAGTACAATCAAAACTGAGTTACAGATAAGGTGACAGGGAATCAACAATGGTTGTTGCATTACATATTGATAACTTCTAAGTGTATATTCAGGAAAACAGATATAGACAGGCAAAATTGATCAAACAATTAATCATCAACTATTCCTTACAATAAAGTTACCTAAGTCAGTAGTACAACTATGTTAGATATGCTGCATATACCTACATACTTACTTACATACATAGATAATTATCCCTTCCTTTTTCATTTTTCTCTTCTCTTTTAATATAATTTTTCATTTTAAAGTGTGAAAGCAAAAAGAACTGCATCAACAACAGAAAAAAAAAGGAAAGTATTAACAAAGAGATGCAAAGTAGCACAATAACAGTATAATCACAATTGAATTATAGACAAAGCAACAGAAAACCAACAATAGTTGTTGCATCGCATATTGATATCTTCAAAGTGTATGCTCAGGAGAACACATATAGACATACAAGATTGATCAACCAACCAGTCATCAACTATTCCTTATCATTAAGTGACATAAGACAATAGTAGAACCATGTTAGCCATCCTGCACATATGTATATACATACATATATACATACATTTTTGCCTCTTTCTTTTCTCCTTTCCCTCGTCCCATCTGTTCTTTACTTTTGAACAGATTTCCTTCATGTCTCTTAGTTTATATTCCCATCCTCAGGTTTTTACACCAGTGACACAATACGTTGCCTGCACATGTACCTCTGATTTATTTCACTTAAGAGTATGGTGTCCAACTGTGACCATTTGCCTACAAAGGCCCCAAATCTGTCCCTCTTTACAGCTGAATAATATTCCATTATATAAAAATGCCACAGTTTTTTAATCCAGTCTTCTGTGGATGGACATTTGGGGTGCTTCCACAATTTAGCTATTACAAATTGCGCTGCTATAAACATGGGTGCACATATATCAGAGTGATATGATGTTTTCAGATCTTCTGGGAAAATGCCCAGAAGGGGAATAGCTGGTTTGAATGGAACCTCTAGACCTAGTTTGCTGAGAAATCTCCAAACGGCTCTCCACAGTGGTTGCACCAGTCTGCATTCCCACCAGCAGTGTAATAGAGTCCCTATTTCTCCACAGCCTTGCCAGCATTTGCTATTGGATAATTTTTTCATACTGGCCAGTCTTACTGGGGTGAGATGAAATCTCGATGTTGTTTTTATTTCCATTTCTCGAATGACTAAGGATGTGGAACATTTTCTCATATATTTATTTGCCATTTGTATTTATCTGAGAAGTGTGTATTCATCTCAGATGCCCATTTCTGGATTGGATCTTTGAATTTGGACAGGTATATGTTTTGTTCATTCTTTGTATGTTCTAGATAGAAGACCTTTGTCAGAGGGACAGCCAGCTAGGATTTTTTCCCAATTTGTGGGTTTTCTTTTTACTTTGCTGGTGATTTCTTTAGATGTACATAAAAGTTTCAGTAGGATGAGGTCCCGGTTATTGATTCTTTGAAGTGTTTCCCTTGCAGTTTCATTTTTGTTCATGAACTCTCTGCCTACTCCTATGTCTTCAAGATTTTTACCTACTTTCTCTTCCAATAGATTTAGAGTTTCTGTTTTAATGTTGAGATCTGTGATCCATTTTGACGTGAGTTTGGTGCATGGTGATAGACGTGGGTCTATTTTCAGTTTTCGGCAAGAGGCAAGACAATTTTTCCAGCACCATTTATTAAACAGCTCATCCTTTTTGCAGTGAGTTTCGTTGGCCCCTTTGTCAAATATTAGGTGGCTGAGTGTGTTTTTCATTGTGGCTGCATCTTCCAGTCTGTTCCATTCATCCTCAGGTCTGTTTTTTAGCCAGTACCAGGTTGATTTTATTACAGTAGCTTTGTAGTATAATTTCAGGTCAGGGATTGTGATTCCCCCTGACTTGTCCTTGTTGCCCAGGATTGCTTTTGCTATTCTAGGTCTCTTCTGGTTCCAGATGAATTTAAGGCATATTTTCTCTAGATCTGTGAGGTATGGTAATGGTAGTTTAATGGGAATTGCACTGAATCTGTACAACAGTTTTGGTAGTATGGCCATTTTCACAATGTTGGTTCTTCCTAACCATGAGCAGGGATGTTTTTCCATTTATTGAAATCCTCTTCCATCTCTTTTTTCAGAATACTGTAGTTTTCACTGAATAAATCTTTCACATTCTTTCTTAGATTGATTCCTAAGTATTTTAATTTCTTGGATGCTATTGTAAAGGGTATGGTTTCCTCAATTTCTCTCTCAGTCTGTTTGTATGCTATTGATTTTTGGGTGTTCACTTTGTATCCAGCTACACTGCTGAATTTGTCAATTAATTCCAGGAGTTTTCTTGTGGAGTTTTTGGGGTCCTCCTTGTATAGTACCATGTCATCTGCAAATAGTGATAGTTTAACTTCTTCTTTCCCTATCTTTATTCCTTTTATTTCTCTCTCTTGTCTGATTGCTCTGGCTAATGTTTCCAGAACTATGTTGAATAGGAGTGGTGACAATGGACATCCTTGTCTTGTTCCTGACTTCAAAGTGAAAGTTTTCCATTTTTGTCCATTTAGTATGATGTTGGCTGTTGGTTTGTTATAGATGGCTTTGATCAGATTGAGGTAGAGGCCATCCATTCCTATTTTTTCTAAGGTTTTTAACATGAATGCATGTTGGACTTTATCGAAAGCCTTTTCTGCATCTATTGAGATGATCATGTGGTTTTTGTCTTTGGCTGTATTGATATGATGTATTACATTAATTGATTTGTGAATATTGAACCATCCCTGCATTCCTGGAATAAATCCTACCTGATCGTGGTATATAATTTTCCTTATGATTCTCAGCATTCTTTTTGCTAGTATTTCATTGAGTATCTTTGCATATATGTTCATTAGGGAGATTGGTCTATAGCTCTCTTTCTCGGTTGCATCCTTCTCTGGCTTTGGTATCAGTATAATACTTGCTTCCAGAAATGTGTTCGGGAGAATTGCTTCCTTTTCGATTTCACTGAAGAGTTTGAGAAGTGTTGGCATTAAATCTTCTCTGAATGTTTTGTAGAATTCTGCTGTGAATCCATCAGGGCCTGGGCTTTTCTTTGTGGGTAAGTTTTGAATGACATTGTCAATCTCGTTAATTGATATTGGGTTGTTCAGGATTTTTTAGTCTTCCTGATTCAATTTTGGTAATTTGTACATTTCTAGGAATCTGTCCATTTCTTCTGAATTTTCTATCCTGCGGGAGTAAAGATTTTCAAAGTAGATATTAATGATCTTTTGGATTTCTGTGGGATCTGTGGTGATTTCATCCTTTTCATTCCTTATTGCATGAATTTGAGTTCTTTCCCTTCTTTTTTTGATAAGGTTGGCTAGGAGCTTATCAATTTTATTTATTCTTTCAAAAAACCAACTCTTTGATTCACTTATTTTTTTGTAGAGTTTTCTTCATCTCAATTGCATAAATTTCTGCCCTGAGTTTTATGATCTCCTCCCTTCTTTGGGCTTTTGGTTTGGCTTCTTGCTCTTTTTCTAAGAGTTTGAGGTATAGCATTAGGCTATTTATTTGCTTTCTTTCTGTTTTCTTTATATATGAGTTCATTGCTATAAATTTCCCTCTGAGGACTGCTTTCATTGCATCCCACAGATTCCAGTAGGTTGTACTTGAATTTTCATTTATTTGTAGGTAGTTTTTAATTTCTTCTTTAACTTCTTGTGTGACCCATTGGTTATTCATGAGGTTGTTGTCTAATTTCCAAGAGTTTATGCGGTTTTTGGAGTTCTCTTTGTCATTAATTTCCAATTTCATTGCACTTTGGTCAGATAATATGCATGGGATAACTTCAATTCTTTTGCATTTAGGTAGATATGCTCTATGGGCTAGAATGTGGTCTATTTTGGAGAAAGACCCATGTGCAGCTGAGAAAAATGTGTATTCTGATGCTGTGGGGTAGAACACTCTGTATACATGTACTAAGTCCATTTGTTCACACTTTCGGTTCAGGTCTGTTATTTCTTTGCTGAGTTTCTGTCCAGTTGACCTGTCTCTTTGCGTCAGAGGGGTGTTTAGGTCCCCTATTACAATAGTGTTATTAGTTATTTGATTTTTCACGTCTGTTAAGATTTGACTTGTAAAGTTAGGTGCTCCATTGTTTGGTGCATAAATGTTTAGGATTGTTATCTCTTCCTTTTGCAGCTTTCCCCTAGCTAGTACGTAATGGCCTTCTTTATCTCTTTTGATTGTTTTTGCTTTGAAGTTTACATTGTTTGCAAACATAATAGCTACCCCTGCTTTTTTCTGGGGACCTGTTGCATGGAGAATTGTTTTCCATCCTTTAACTTTCAGCCTGTGCATTTTCTTTTGAGTAAAATGTGTTTCCTGTATACAGCATATCGTTGGATTGTGTTCCTTAATCCACTCTGCCAGTCTTTTCCTTTTGACTGGTGAATTGAGGCCATTTACATTAATGGTAATAATGGTTATATGTTGGCTTATTCTAGTCATGTTATTTACTTGTTGTTTTCCTACTTTTGCTATCTGTTTACTTACTTGTTCTGTTTGAGGGTTTCTTTCTATTGTTGTTTTTCAGATTGTGGTCTTTTTTTTCTCTGTCTAAAATATCTTTTAATGCTTTTTGTAATGCTGGTTTGGCACTCATGAAGTTCTTCAGTTGTTCTTTGTCGTGGAAATATTTTATTTCTCCATTGAATTTGAGGGATAGTTTTGCAGGATACATCAGTCTGGGTTGGAAGTTGTTTTGTCTCGGAATCTGTAATACCTCGCTCCAAGCTCTTCTTAATTTCATGGTTTCCTTTGAGAAGTCTGCTGTGATTCTGATGGGCTTTCCTTTATAGGTGATCTGTTTCTTTTCTCTAGCAGCTTTTAATATTGTGTTCTTTTGCTGGTTGTCTGGGATCTTGACTATTATATGTCTGTGTGTGGTTTTACTTGGGTTATGGCTCGTTGGGGTTCTGTATTCCTCAATTAACTGTACTTCAGTATCTTTTACCATGTTTGGGAAATTTTCTGCTATTATTTCAGCAAATATTCTTTTATATCATTTGTGTTGTCTCCTGCTGTTTCACTGACTCCTATTACTCGAATGTTATTTTTTTTGCCTCATCTTGCAGCTGTTGGATTGATTTTTCTTGGATCGTTGATGACTTTATGAGATCCTTCCTTTCACACTCATCAGCTGCTATGCTGTCTTCAAGATTTGAAATTCTATCGTCGGTTTCATTTAAGTGGTTTTGCAAGCTTTCAATGGAAGTTTTCAATTCCTGGCAATCTCTTTGGACCTGTTTCATTCATGGTAATTCATTCCTAAATTGCTCTTGTAATGTTTCCATTTGTTTCCTATTTTCTTCTATTCTTTCACCTATTTCTTCTCTATGTGTACGGAACATTTCTTCCATTATAGTTTTCAGTTCATTTTTTGTCTGAGAGATTATTTCTACTTTAATCTCTTTTGTGGCCTGATGGAGTTGTTTCTTTACTTCGGATGTGATCATTTCTGAAATTGCAGGTATGTGACTTATTTCTGCTTTAATCTCTTCTATGGCCTGATGGAGTTGTTTCTTTATTTCGGATGCAATCATTTCAGAACTTGCAGGTATGTGGCTTCCTAGTTCCCCTATATCCTAGCATTCAGGACTTGTTCTTGGTGGGGTTGAGTTCTGAGACTGTGTTTTGTTCTTCTGTCTTCCCATTTTTGGATATCAGATTCAAAATATTGAGCTATATATTACCCAGGCAGTTCACCAGGCAAAGGTCCATTGCAAAGGCTGCTCCAGTGGCTCCTTCTCTTCGGGAGAATGTCCCTTAAGGTTTCTGCTGAGAGTTCCGCTTAAAAGGCTGCTCATATGCTGCTTTGTGGGCCGACCTACTCCCTACCCAGAGACCTGGCCGGGGCGCATAAACAGCTCACCGGCCCCAGGGTCTGTGCAGGCAGGGGGCCGCTCAGATGTGCCTCCCTGGGCCGAGCTCCTCCCCCACTCAGTGATCCGGTTGGGGCACGCAAACAATTCACCCGCCCCGGGGTCCGTGTGGGCAGGGGGGCCGCTCAGGTGTTCCTCCCCAGGCTGAGCTTCTCCCTGACTCCAAAATCCGGTTGGGCGTGCAAACAGCTCACCCGTCCCGGGGTCCGTGCAGGCAGAAGGGCCGCTCAGGTGTTCCTCCCTAGGCTGAGCTTCTCCCCGACTCAGAAATCGGTATGATTTTAATTGTGGCAGAATGCGATTCTGGCTCATTTTCTCTCTTTGGCCTTACATACCTTAACTTCCTCTCCTCGTGGCCCCTGGGTCTGGGCACTGACATTGTAACCGTGAGACCCAGGGGGCTCCTTTGACCTTTAGCCCCAAAGTTTGCCCTTGAAAGTTAGAGAAGAAAAGTACACTTCTCTTTGGGGTATCATTCAAAGTATACATTGTTTTTGTTTATTTCAAAAAAGCACCCTCAAGATGCATAAGAAGCTAGCAAACTGATTGTCCCGTAGTTGAGGAAGAAAACATTATTCCCTTTGGTACCTTTTAAACTTTGGACCAAGTATATGCATTAACTACTCAAGAATAAATGAAAAATTCTACTTCAATTCCACAAATATCTCTTCCATTAGCCATGTGCCTTCCACCTCCTCTGTGCCAAGAATTCTGTGCTATCTCGACCCTCATAGAGTTTATAGATCTGGTCTCCAGCTCTACAGAGCCTCGAGAGCAGAGCTGATGGCTTGGAAAACATTTTGCCCATGCTGCGGAGAAAGGAGGCCAAAGAATTAGAATGAGCCAAGTCACATTTTGACACAGTTAAAACCTAGCAAGGAATACGCAGGTACAGTTGAGTTTCATTTTTGTGTAAATGTTTTCATTTTTCATTACGAGAGAGACATCCCCATCTGAGGGTTATGATAACATTCCTAAAAATAGAGAAGGGTTTGCACTGTCTTTGGAAATCTATATGGTTTTCAGAGGCTTTTTGCTGTCTGCTGTTCCCACCCACTGGGGCCTATCAAAGCAAAGTTTAGAAAGCCAAACAGGCCAGAGGTATGTTAGGCCAAAGGAAAAAAATAGTGATAATAAGAACTGTAATCTTATTCATGGAATATAATCTACTAATATGTCTATATTTGCTTAAAAGTTCAAACTCTTTCATCCTTCACCTTTAATACCTTATCTCTGAGCAGTACTTAGAAAGAAAAATTTAACTACAAAAGCATCATCCTATCAAGGATCTTTTTATGTGAAACTCCATTATGATTATAGAATTCTTCATTTCTCTGTTGGCAGTGCTACTCAAAAATAACGAGCTCCCTGTATGTTTTGTTGCCAAGGAGAGAAGACCAAAATTCCTTGAAGGCCCTCTGGAACCTGGCAGAGACCACTGTGTGTAAAATGGGACTCTTTGAAGTCGTATCAGGAAAGATAAACCGGCACAAGCCTGAGTGTCTGCTATCCTGCCAGCTTCCTGGGCCCAGAAAAAAAATGCAGGCCCAGCAGACAGTGACCACAGCTTCCCTTTATGTGCAGTAAAGGCTGCATGGCCTCTTAGTTTCTCTGCCTCTAATCTCATTGTCCTCTGCCTTAATGGACTTTTCTGGCATCTCAGAGCCTCGCTCAGTACCACAGGTCAGAAACTGGCTCATCACAGCTCAGAAACACTTATCAAAGAGACCCAGAGGCACACAAGGTTTTGCCAAAGACTTTCTATTTAACACACCAAAATCATTTCTAAATGCTATGACTATAGTGAGGAAAAAAGTATTACAAAAGTTAAAGGTGGAAGAAAAGTGAAGCAAATCAAGGCTTTGTGAAGTGATCATTGCAGAGGTTTTCTGTGGTTGGTGGGTTACCTGGCTGGCTGTCCAACTGCCTTGTGGGTTGCTTGAGGACCTGAACATGTTCTATACAAAACTTGATTTTATTATACGGTAGAATTTTGGTCAATTAAAATACAGCCTGTCCTTGAAGGTTTGTCAGTCATTTCAATAATGCTGTCAGCAAAGTAATTCAATCACATTCTGCATTAGTTGTCATGTCTCTTTCTAAATCTGAAACAGTTCCTGGGACATTCTTTGACTTTTATGACTGTAACACCCTTAAAAAAACTATGTCCCTCCTTTCGGGTGTGTCTGGTATTCCCTCAGGATTAGGTTCAAGTTGTGTGCGTCCTTGGCAAACACATCCCAGAAGTGAAGCTGGGCCTCCTATCGTACTCGGTCGTGCTACCGTGATTTCCACTGTGTGGCTGCTGCGTACGTGAAAGCCAGTCACTTGGTTAAAATGCTGCCTTCCAGACTTTTACAGTGTAAAATTCCTTTTTCCTCTTGTAATTAATATGGCAGCTGCTCTTCAGACAAAGGACTAATACCTAGAACATATAAAGAACTGAAAAAAATCAGACCTTCCAAATTCAAAGACCCAATCCAAAAATAAGCGTCTGAAATGAATATACACTTCTCAGAAGAAGAAGTACAAACAGCAAATAAATATGTGAAAAAAATGCTCAACATCACTGACCTTTCAAGAAATGCAGGTTAAAACAGACAATGAACTTTAAAAGAGCTCCTGTCTCTTTCGACACATCCATACCCTTCTTTGAGAACTTCATCCCTTTCTAGCACAGGAAGATACTCCTGGATAATTGAATTTTCTGCTCCAGCCATGAAGAACAGTATTAAAAATTAAGATCCTATTGTCTATTTGTTGCTATCAGAGTGTCACTATTTTCACTGCATACAAGTATGGATATAAATATACTGTGGTACCTCAGCTCACAAACTTAATTTGTTCCATGATTTTGGAAAAGATAGCCGCATTTGTGCTTGTGAGGGAAAGATGGGCACAGTCATGGTTGTGATTTCATGCAATGTTTGCAAACCAAAACAAAGTTTTGCCAAATGTTTTTGTTTATGAACAAAATTGTTTGCAAACAAAAGTGTTCATGAACCAAGGTACCACTATTTTTATGTATATGTACACACACACACACACACATACACACACAGGAGTATAGCCACTTCTACATTTATCTATATACCAAACCATGAATCTTTACTTGTGCCTCTAATTGTGATCCAACACTATAGGATTGTCCCATTTTTTTCTTTCCATATTTGTAATTGTCTAATTCCCATTCGTCTTAATATATTATTTGATCCACTCTCTCTGCATAAACAATCTCCTATTGCTGCTACCCACATCCACATATAGACCCCTTTCTCATTAAACTCAAGTTCTGATGCCTTTACTAGGTTACCAGGCTGACCGAGTCTGTTTCCTGTTGCTATAACAAAATACCTAAGACAGTAATTTATAAAGAAAAGAGGTTATTGTGGCTCTGGACAATAAATATCCAAGAGAACAGCATTTGTATCTGCTCAGCACAGTGAAGGATTCCTGGTGCAGCTTCAGTGCACGGTGGAAAGCAGAAGATCAAGCAGGTGTGTAAGGAAGCTGGAGCCCCACTCCAGCTAATCTATCTCATGAGAAAGGCAGTACTCAGTCATGAAGAGTTTCCTCCCATGACACAAGCTGCTCCCCCTAGACCCTAGCTCCTAACAGTGCCTTATTGAAAAACTAAAAGTCCCTACACATGAATGTTTGAGGGACATATTCAAACCGTAGCAGCAGTCCTGTGCACCTGGCCTCTTCACTCGACTCAGCTCAGTTTCTACACACTGGGGTAAAAGCCACGCCTTGCCTTTGTCAGCATTCTGTGGGTGAGGCCCTTCTACCTTCAAGGATCACAGCAAAGAATCCCCACATCTCTCTACCTACTATTTATCACTGTCTATTTTCCTGTTCCTGTCTCAGGACCCTTCTATTACATTGAGCCAACTTGATTATCTCGGGTAATCTCCCATCTCAAGATTCTTTCTCACTCACATGTGCAAAGACCCTGTTTTAATGTAAGGTAGCATGTTCATAAGTTTCAGGGATTAGGGCTGGGGATATAGCTCAGTGGAATAAGTGCTTGCCTAGCAAGCACAGGGTCCTGAGTTCGATCCCCAGTACCGCAAAAAAAAAAAAAAAAACAAAGTTTCAGGGATTAGAATATAGATCTTGGGTGAGGTGCAGCATTTTTCTAGGCGCAGACCACAATATCCAAAAATTGCATAGCATATACTAATATGCATTATTGCCAAGACATAATCATTATAAAATTTCCAGAGGGCAATTTGGCAGTATGTATCAATATTTTTAAATGATGCTCAATGTCCTAGCAATGTCATCTTAGCAATGTGACCTAAGGATAATAGATGCACCATAGCTTAGTTTATTAGTGAAAAATTGGAAATAATGTAATAATCTATAGGGAGGTAATTAAGTAAAAGATTCCAATTTATTCCTATATAGACTCTTAAGTGGTAATTTAAAAGGAGGATGACATAGATTTATAACTACTGGTGAGAATATTGTCCAAGATTTATTAATCTTCCTAAAATACATGACCATTTATGTGGTTAGAGGAAACAGCATTCAGAGAGGAAACAGAATTCAGAGGGGTTATCTCCCAATATTAGGATGTGAAGGGTTTTAAAATTTTTATATGTTCTGAACTTTAAAATAGACATATATTAGCACTTTTAAAGCAGAAAATTGAGCATTCAAACTAGAAAAGGTGGTGTTGAATTCATCTTCCTTCCCTCATGAAAACGGCTGTTTTCTTTGGAGGTAAAAATGTCTTGAACAGGCATTTAGTGGTTTCACTAGACCATTTGTTCTCAGCATACAGAAACCCTCGTGTTCTATTCCCCAGACCAGAGTTTGGCTCTAAGAAGAAGTCTAGAGTGCAACCACATTATAAATAAAGTTTTACTCAGGCACAGCCATGCCTGCTTATTGATCTACTGTCTGTGATTGCTTTCGGGTCACATTGGGACATCTGTGTAGTTGTGACAGAGGCCAGCCACATGGCCCACAAGTCTGAGGCATTTACTCCCTAGCCCTTTACTGAAAAGAGCACCAACTGCTGTGCTAGGCTCTCTGGCCAACCAGAGAAACCTGTCTACCTCTGAGTTTTTAAAATTTTTGACAGTCAGGAAACAATGTCTGAGCACATTACTGCAAACCCTTCTTACCACCAGATCTTCCTCTTCACACCCCACCATCATAAACAAAAACACACTATATAAGACAGGAAGCCTCACTGATTTAGGAAAGCTGTCTTTACCTACTTTCTATGATTTCCCAACTTTAGACTTTAGAAAGATCTAAGAACAAAACTATAATAAAATGCTAAATCTGCATATTCACATAGAATGTAGGTGCCAGATAAGGTCCCTGAATAACAGGAGGAAACCCTCCCCCAACCTAGCATCCTTGCTCTGCCCTGTCCCGGACTTCTGGGCTGTCACTGCTCCACAGTCTTTGGAAGGCCTTTGAGAGGCTCAGTGAGAACCTGAGTGCTCACTTCCATCAGCTACGCAGAGGTCAGGCAATGTCCTTCTTCCAACATGCATTTTCTCCAGTTGTGACGCATACCTGTAATCCCAGCACTTTGGGGGGCTGCGTGAGGCCAGAGGATCACAAGTTCAAGCCCAGCCTGAGCACCTTTGTGAGATTGTCTAAAACTCAAAAAGGGCTTTTGATGTAGCTCATAATGAAACCAAATTCAGTCAAGCAGTTACCTGCTTCCAGCTTAGCAGTGCATGTTTTGCTTCATCCAGGCCTAGAGTACTTGAGATCCCCGGGTGCCTAAAGACACCACACTAGCTATAGGGCCTACAAGCCAAATGACACTTTTATTATAGGTGAGCATCGGCCTAGGGATCAGAACCACGGAACCTCTCCGTTAAACCTTAGGGTTCTAAGTGCTCCCACCAAATGCTCCAGGGTCGTCTCTGGAACATATAGGACAAAGGAAGGTCTGAGCACTATGCACCCAAAGACGACCAGGAGCCAAAAACGAACACTACAAATACAGACTGCAAGACAATAGAGGCATTTGGACAGCTACTGTCTGCTCGTTAGATGCGTGTCCCGTTGTTGCCATGGCCTCTCCAGGTTGGGCTGTTGGGAGTTCTGACCTCCTCTTTGGAGGACACTTCTATTTATGGGTCCTTGAAAAACCACATACTCTATGAGCTTGGCTGCCAAAGGCCAAGCATCATCTGTCAGACACGTTACTGTCCAGGCAAAAGTCAGCTGCCAGCGCCTTAAGCACAATCACCACAGCCCACCCTGCCCTTGTCTCCACAGCCTCTGCACAGTGCCCACCCTGCCTCAGCTCCCCGCATCACTTTCTCCCTGTGTAGTCCTCATTCGCACTGTGTATTCTTTCTTTGTTGAGAAATTTCTGGTGCCTCAAGATGCAAGAGACTTATATGGGACTAATAAATTCGGGGAAGGTCTCTGTGCTGCCCCAGCAGCTCCACCACTGTGGAGTCCTCAGCATTCCTCGTCAGCAGTCGCTCCTTCCTGTGCCTTGCCGATGAACCCGAGCCCTGCCCCTGAGGACCTCTCAGGATACCTGCCATGAACATGAGCCATCCTTCATCTCCACTGCTGTTCTGTGGCTGTGGTTCAGCAGAGGAGAATGAAATGGATTGTATAAGGGCTGTGAGCAAGGTCTTCTTTAGTACGTGTGGGTTTTTATTTCTTTTGCAAAGACACTTGCCCAGAGCCAAACCTAGCCTGAGTTTGAAGGCGTGTTGGCTCTGAGTGACTTCTGGCGTCTGTTTTTTCCCCTCAGCCTAATCTAGCCACTTTCTGGCTTGCTCTGCCTTGACTGGAGCGAGGGAGTGAAACAGCTCTATTGCTCGGGGGCAGAGACTATGCAGAGTGTCCCAGGCTTTACTCTCCAACGGCCATTTCCTCCTGTGTGCAGTAGCACCTTGCTCACTACAGAGCACTTCTTGCAAGTCCTGAAATCATGATGCATTTCAGAGCAAATGTAAAACATCAGTCTTACTCCTTCCAGAAACTAGACTTGGTGGGTGTGACTGATAAATACAGAGAGGGGTGCTCTGACCTGAGGCTGCCCCAATAGCGTGGTATGCCCAAGTATGAACCGCACTCTGGGGGTCATTAAGAGGCCACCTCATCAGCAGATGGAAACTTCTTAGCTCCAGGCAGCCTGCAGCCAGGCCTCCGCAGAGGCACTTTGGTCTACCCTCTTGCAGAACAGGTAGCACCTGCCAGCAACCTAAGGGTAGAGTCCACCAGGGACTTATAAACACAACAAGCTGAAACTTTAAAAATGCTGATGTGTTTTTGAAAGGTGAGCTTTATTCCAAGAGCCCACTGGCACGCACAGGAACTGTGTATTATTCACTTGTGACAGGTTAAATCCTAAGCAATTTTTACTGTGAATTTTAAAAACGACCAATTTTCCAGAGCCTGCTTCCCTCCACCCCCTCTCAGAGGTAACCCAGTCAACCCTGGGTAAGCATGTTGTTCAACACCACCAGACTCCACCTTAGACAGTGCAATCCTACTGTCATAGCCAAGACTGTGTGTTCACATATGTCAGACACGAGAAACTCTTTCCTTAACTGTATACCAATAACCAGGTCCTAGATAGGAGTAAGCGCAGTCACCAAGCAGTAACTAAATCATTCTGGAGAAGGCAGGGCCTTAATCAAGTCATAAATCTGGATGGATCTACTTTCCATGCTGAGAAATATATCAAGTTCTTCCCCCTGATGCCCAGGGGCATGAGAGACATAGTGCACCCCCTGCCAATGGAAACTCAAAGCTTGCCCTAGGGGTAAAAGGCATTTGGGGAATGGAAAATGGGCTTACACAGTTTCATTTTTCCAGGAATGGTTTAAAGTGAGGGGTTTGGGGGGTGTGGGCAAATGTACATGGGAATAACCTTGGCCTGGTTATTTGACTAGCTCATTGGGAGGTCCCAGAAATTGACTTAAAAATTAAAGTTCCTTGTCTTCTTCCACAGCCTTCTTGGGTGCAGCTGACAAGTGGGGAGAAAAGAACTGAGTTTTTCCAATATAAATTCATCATCTCTCTCAACCCGCTGTCTGCTGCCAGTTTCCACTCATCCGAGACTGCGTTAGAGACCATCCTGTTGCCCAAGGGAACGCAACCCTGAAAAGTACTGGAACCACAGAATGCCCTGGAGCAGGTCTGCTTTTGCAGCTCACCCAGTGGCCTCAGAGTGAGCCCCACACAAGCCCCTAGACCACTAGTGGAAGGGAGAGCCCCCTATAAATTTTCAAGTACCGAGTGAGTGTTTTCCAGTTTTATAAAATTAAATTAAGGGAAGGACTCCCAGACCGACTACAGCAAGTGCCAAGTTTCATCCCAGCCCACATCACTTTTACAGCGAGTTTTAACGCTGTGAAAAATACGGGGCTGTAATGAAAATGCTGACAGGCCTAGAGCCAGCTCGTGAAGTCACGATGCCACGTCTTTAACATCTCTACACAGCACGTCCCCGTCTGCCACAGCTTTCTTTGCCTTTAGGCAGTGTCAAGTCAGTAAAAACTCCCAGGGTGCTGTGTCTCTCCTCTCCTCTTCTGGACCTTGTATTCCCATTCTCAAGCCATTCTTCCTATGAATCTTGCATTTGCTGGGGTTTCGCTCTGTGTAATTGCTTTATCAAACTTAGCTGCCCTTTTTTGTAAGCTATTTGGCTAGAGATGGAGAGCACACGCTCAGAGACTGTGCTTCTGCTCGTTAAAGCTAAGAGCTCGTGGAAATGAGCTCCGGATGTGTAGCTCAGACAGATGATAGACAGCTAATGAGCGCTGGCCTTGGCTTGATCCACCCTTTGATGAAACCCCCAAGTCAAGCTCCTTGCTAAAACTCTTGGCGATTTTCAGCCTTTAAATCAACGAAAACAATCCACTGAATAATGATCGTCATGCATTCAGAGCTTCTTTCAAGACAGGTGCCTCAAAGGCAGCCCTCTCCTTCCATCCTAACAGTTACCCAGCATGCTCTGCCCCCAATGAGGACAGGCTAGAAGCCAGAGCTTCTGGGTCCCCTCCTTTCTAGTTTCTACCTCCATGTTTCTCTCCCCTGTCGACACGGGCTGTCTCCTTGAGCTGGGCTAGTTTAGTTATGGACACCAGTGTGAAACCAGGAGACAGGTTAAGTTGGTGAGGTCAGTTTGATGTAAGTAGGGTGTCAGCTAGTGCACATCATGGGTCACAGTTGGCCTGATGCCCCATCCTTGCCAAAGGCTATCAACTCTGGCATGTTTGGGGCAAATAATGTAGAATTCCTTTATCTCTCACACATCCTTTCCTAGATGCAAAAGCTCCCCTGGTTTATATCAGTGCCTCAGGATGTTGCGCCATTAGGAGAGATGTGTTTGTCTACATTTAAGATAAAGATCAACCACAAATAAAAGGAGGAAGAAACTTTTCATATAACTTGGTTTTCCTAATGGGCTCCTCTCCCCGATTCTGAACTTTCTCGCTCTCCAGTAAATGTGTTGAAAAAGAAAAAAGTATATAGATAAAACTAGGAAGAAAAAAGCCTCACACATATGTGAGTCACAGCTGGCGTTGGCTCAGTGGAGAACCACAGTAGGCCTAGCATTGAGGCCTAAAGGCGATTTTTCTCTCCCTGGTGTAAGGGTTGATAGAGGGTGCTTTCTGCTGCCAGAACTCTCATTAGTGAGGCAGTCTTCCTGAACACTGCTTCCTCCTCAGCCACCCAACAACTCCAAAGCTCAAATAGCTGAGGTCTGAGCAGCAAGCTCTGTCATCCAGCTGACGGTCCATTTCCTGGCATGGTACTGAGGTTTGGAGGGTGCAAATTGCTGGCACTCTTACAGCTGGGCAGGACACAGAAAAGAGAGATGCCAGCTCCCCCTGCTAAACACTGCTAACTTCCTCATCAAAGCGGAATCAAGGTTGAGGGGATTGGTTTATCATTTGGCTTCTCTGGGGGTTAGCGCACAGTTTTGGGTGTCCCTGTAAATGACACACAAAGAGATTACTCATCTCTCAAAACTGATCGATACTTCTTTTACTTTAACAAATGAGAAGTGTCCGTGACAGAAAGGAACCCTGTTACAAGCCAGGTTTTCTCATTAGTAGTGAAACGGATAATTATTCACTGGGAACATACACAGTGGGAATTCACGTTAGATTCCTTACTTTGACTCTTGCTGCAGGCAACCCTGAGACACACACATCAATACGTACATAAAAGCAGAGAGGCCCACACTACATGTGCACTAGGAGGAATACAAACCTTGAGTACAAAGGAAGTTTTTAAGGAGAATAACCTCTTAGTGTTCAGTTAAAAGCATTGAAAGATTAGTAATGGAAAAGGCAGATGACTGCCTATTTTGTCCATTGACTTTGGCTATAATTCATCTATCCTGGTCTTTCCTTTTAAAAAAATGTAGGAAGATAAACACAGAGTTTCTTCACAGTATTTTCAATCCAAGATGCATTGTCACATGTGCTAGGAATACACTCTTTACAGCTACTGTCCTGGTATCACCATCTATTGGGCAAATGGACACGGTCTTAGGAGTGAGGCAGCCTTTAGAATTGGTGTGGTCAGGATTTACACTCACAGCTTGTAACAAAAATCTCAAAAAACAGGAACTCATGCAAGGCAGCTTTAAACTCCTGTGGCTCTGACACCCTCAGAGTGTTGCCCTTCCCACTGAGGCCAGGATGGTGGGCTGTGTATACTTGGTCTCCACAGCAGAATAGGAGAAGGTGGAAGAGAAGCGTGTCTTTCCCTGGGTTCTGTGAAGTATACCGCCACTGGCCCTCTCATCTTCCAGAAGCTAATCATGCCAGATCACAGAAAAGCCGGGAATCCCTCTACCCCAAGTGCCCGTGTATCTCAGATTGGCTGTTTACTCTAAGAAGGGGCAGCCACGCGGGGACAACCCCCAGCTTCCGCCTGTGCAGCAAGCGAAGGCGGCTGGAGTGGGAGTAAGAGCAGTGCAGGTGAAGTGCCTGCTGTCTTCAACAGATCTGAAGGGAGGAGGCCAAACCGGCAAGAAGTTGTGAGTTGAGCAGATTATAAAATATTTGAGAATTATTTCAAATATCAGTGCTGTTTGGTTTTAACTTACTAAAACCTTACAGAAAAAGCACAGCCCTGAGTAAATAGAATATCTAAAAAGTGATTGGGCACTGAGTCATTCCTCGAGATCAATGATTTAAACAATGTGAACACCTTTAAAGCTATAAATAATGTCGCACACAGTATGCAGTGACCCCCTCCCCCATCACCAGCTTCAATAAACAACTTGCTGCCATTCTCACTTTGTGTGTACTTCCACCCAGCACCCCCTCCATCCCTACTCAGTTATCCTTTTAAGTAAATGTATCTTGAAGTGAACAAATCTTTTTTTTTTTAATTTTATTTTAAAGACAAAAGAATGGAGACATGTGAACCAGAACAAGCCATAAACAATACCGAAGATACAAAATTATACAGAATATAGTAGAGAATTAGCACTGGATGTTGTATTACATAATGTTATCTTCACATTAGTTAACACAAAAACATTAAAGGAAATACCAAATTATAGAGAAGGTAGTAGGGAATTTGCACTGGATGCTGTATAATTGTGAACAAATCTTAACTGTACAATTTTAACAGATATGCCCATAAACCCATTCTTATCTAACATACAACTGACCATTTCCCTACCTTTGTTTTCTTTTGGCTGATTCCTACTACTCATATGCAATTTCACTGATCTTTTTCTGTGATGTGTTTACACTATTGTTAATCCTATTCCACGAACCCTTATTTCAGAAAGTGCATATTGGAGCTGGGGGTGTACAGTGCTCACATAGCATGTACACAACTCATGTACACAACTCTGGATGAAATCCAAGCACTACCAACAAATGGATAGAATATACTTTCTCCATAAAACTTTGATTATTCTTGTACCTTACATTTTCTTCCTCAGTATTGGAATATTTTCCCTTGAAAAGTTAAAAATTCTAATAGTAAGTTGTAATATTTTTGTCTTCTGTTTCAATCATCACGATTTCTGGACCTGTTTCCATTAACAGAGTATTGTCCCAGTTACAGATCACACATTTCCTTCTTGGTCAGTCAAGAATATTTGTCTACAAATTTTACAGTACAGTTTTTATATCTTCTGTATTTTGTTATCTTCCTCTCAAGATTGTTAGGTTTTCTTCTGTTACTCAGTCAGTTAAATTTCAATTTGATCTTTTTATGCTTACTTAGACTAGGTCTAGGGTACCACCCTTCATTCTAAGGTTTTTCTGGGTTTCTACTGAATGCACCCAAGGGTCCATAAAAATACTGCATTTTACCTGGTCAACACTTGAAGGGCTTTCAGTCTAATTTGGGATTTGAAAAATACTAAGCCCACCATTTTTTCATTTCTGGCCCTCGACCTTACAGAACTTAAGCCCCGAGCACACACATCTTCCTCTGGGTGAAGACAGAAGAGGAATTTATGCCGATTTCTGTAGGTTTTTTTCTGTATACCACCCCTATTTTTTTTTTTTAATTCTCAATAACTTCCAGTTGCCTCAGTATCTTTAAACTCTGTTCTGTATTGCATCGATTTCTCTAGACCACTGTGTTCTGCTTTGGGATAACCATCTGTTGTTAGTTAAATTATGAACATAACCCCCCAAAGGATGTTGAAATCCTACTTCCAGTACCTGTGAGTATGTTCTGACTTGGAAATAGGCCTTGTAAATAATCAAGTTCAGATGAATTCATTACACTGGGCCCTAATCTAATATGACTACTATCCCTCCAGAAAGGTGACATTTAGGTGTGGAGACACACAGGCTCTTACAGGAGAACGCCACATGAACATGAAGACAGAGATCTGTGCCTATCTTGATCCTACCTAGCCTCCGTATATAACATGTCTTCCATGAGCCCTTCATTGACATAGTCCTGCTTCACCCTGCATCAATCCAGGTGATACAGATGACTTAGTCATGCAGGGCAGCAGAGGAAAGGGTGAGGACAGAGTCTGAGATGATGTTGAGAAATCTTGGTCCCCAAAAGCACTGTAAAGACCATCTCATCACAACCTCGCTACAGCTCAAAGATCATCAGATGTTCTCGTGTACAAATTAGAAATCTGAAGCCAGAGAACCTATCCAAACCTGAGTCTCCCTGAGAAACAGGAATCTGCAACTGAATATGAAAGTAACAAAACTGGGTTTCTTTCTAAAACTTTCTAAAACACTCGGCTTCCCTCAACAACTTCACAAGCAGGGTGGAAGGCCATAGGCTAAGACCCAAGTCCCAGGTGGGCCAAGATGTGTCCTGGCTGCTCACTGTGACCTCTGCCTCCAAGAAAAAGGGAGGATTGTGAATGAAATCCTTAACCAATATGCCTGCTGTTTAGCTGGCTAAGGACTGGGCCTCCCAGGTAAGTGACTTTGTCAGCCAGAGAACAGCCCCCTTTTTTCTGCCTAAATACTCTCAGAAAATCAATCCTGATGGCCTTGGAAAAATGATTTGGAGTTAATATGAAAGATTCGGGGCTGGGGATATAGCTCAGTGGAATAAGCACTTGCCTAGCAAGCGCAGGGTCCTGAGTTCAATCCCCAGTACCGCAAAAAAAAAAAAAAAAAAGAAAGATTCCTTGGCTGAATGGCTCCTGTTTGGCTGGGAGTAGCAAGATTCTTATCAGCTTAGAAACTAGTCAACCTCAGCCAGGCTCTGTCCAGACTGACCAAAAAATATTTTGCAGCATGCATCCAAATTCCATTCCTTGTTAAGGCTGAATAATATTCCACCAAACATATATTTCACCTATAACGCTGCAGTGAATGTGGTATATGGATATATTTTTGAGTCCCCACTTTCAATTCTTTTGGAAGTGGAATCGGTAGGCTATATGATAATTCTGTTTAATGTTTTGAGGAACGGCCACAGTTGTCCTCAGCAACTGCTCAATTTTAACTCCTACTAGCAATGCACAAAGATTTCAGTGTCTCCACATTTTGCAAATACTTGTCTGTTTTATAATAGTTGACCTAGTGTGTGTGATGGAGTAACTTGCGATTTTGATCTGCATTTGCCTAAAGATTAGTTGAACATCTTTTTGTATCTTTGTTGTCCATTTGTGTATCTTCTTTTGAGTAATATCTGCTCATGTCCTTTGTCCACTTTATGGGTGTTTTATTGGTCATGAGTTCTGGATTCACTTCAAAATCTACATATTAATCCTTTACCAGATCTATGATTTGCAAATAGTTCTCTCAATTTGTGGGTTGCCTTTTTATTTATTTGACAGTGTCCTATAGTGTAGAAAAGGTTTTAAATTTGATATTTTCTTTTATTACCTAGATTTTAGTGTTATATCTAAGAAATCATTGCCAAACCCAAATTAAGATTTCTCCCTATGTTTTCTTCTAAGTTTTATACTATTACCTCTTCTGTTTAGGTCTTTAATCCATTTTTAGTTAATTTTTGTATGTGGTGTAAGATTAGGGCCCAAATCCACTTGGTTGCTATGCATATCCAGTTTCCTAGCACTATTTGCCAAAAGGACTGTCCTTTCCCCAGCCCCCACTGGATAGTTTGGCATTCTTGTAGAAGAACATTCAACTCTATATTTAGGGTCTACATTCTGCCATTTGTCATGTGTCTGTTTTTAGACCAGTGCCGTATTGTCCTACTATGACTTTATAGTAACCTTTGAATTTAGGACGTATGAGTCCTCTTTCTTATTTTTTTAAGGCTGTTTTTCCTATTTTTGCTCTCTTGAGATGCTACATGAATTTTAGGGTGAGACGTTTTTATTTTCAGAATATGTCGAAGGGATTTTGAATGGGATGGCACTGATTCTGTAGCTCACATTGATAGAACTGACACTGTAATGACATTAAGTCTTCTAATCCATGAACATAGGATGTCCTTCTATTTACTTACTACTTTTTAACTTCAGCAGTGTGATGTTTAGTGTGTAGGTCTTTCTCCTCTGTCTTGGTTCTGAGCTGCTATAACACAACACCTGAGACAGGATAATTTACAATGAGCAGAACTTGTTATCAGCTAGGTTCTGAGGCTGGGAAGTATAACATGAAAGTGCTGTAGTTTAGCTGTTCTGATTTCAAGGTGGTGCTTTGACTGTTCTGTCTTCTGCACAGAAACAGTTCTTTGTCTTGTGTGCAGTTCTTTGTCTTGTGGTGGAAGGCAGAAGAATAAAGACACAAAAAGTGGTCAAGCTCACCCTTTAGTAATGGCACCAATACCACCCTTAAAGGCACAGCCCTTGTGCCCTAATCACCTCCCAAAGGTCCCAGCTTTTAATATTGTTACCATAGCAACTAAATTTTAAAATTAGTTTTGGGGGGAACATACATTAAACCAGAGCGACCTGCTTGGTGAAGTTTATTCCTAAGTATTTTATTCTTTTGGATGTGATTATAAATGAAATTTCCTTCTTAATTTTCTTTCCGAGATATTCACTATAACAACAATATCTCTCATTAGCCAAAGACCAGTTCCGTGCAGCAGAGGTCTGGGTATGCCAGTATCTCAATTTAATATCTTGGAATCCTAATGTATCCAAATATGTTCAGTGACTATGTGGATAAGTATAATACTGTATTTGTCCAACTCAGTCTTTATGAAAGTTTTCAAAAGACCAGGGCTCTTAATTTATAGAGAAATTAGATCAGTGTTTAAATTTGTTTCCCTAGTGTCTCTATAGATAAATTTTGACTTCAGAAATCAAAATTGATGCCAGGGATATAGCTCAGTGGTACAAGTGCCTGCCTGGTAAGCACAAGGTCCTGAGCTTGATTCTCGGTACAAAAAAGAAAAAGAAATCAAAATTGAGTAAAATGGGGGCTGGGGATATAGCTCAGTGGAATAAGTGCCTGCCTAGCAGGCGCAGGGTCCTGAGTTCAATCCCCAGTACTGCCAAAATAAAAAGCTACATTTAAAAAAAAAAAAAAAAAAAAAAATTGAGTAAAATGGAGGCAGATATTAGACTTTCACCAAAAGAGTTTGATTAACTATTACAATACAGTATTTTTCCACCATACTTCATTTGAAATAGCAGGGATTTTTTTCTGAATAAGATTAGTATAGGAACTAATTTGGAAAAGGTTCAGTGAATGAATATTAATTATATCATCTTTAGTTAGTATAGGGACACACAAAAAAATAGCCACTGTGTATTCTCTAAGGATTTTTACTTAACTGAGTAAATAACAGTCACCTTCCCATGAGCCCAGAGAGTAACAGCATCTCTTGTTTGCCAGGGAACAGCAGATGTAATGAGCACGCCGTGGGAACAGCCCCCTTGGGCGTGGTTTCCAGAGCCATGTCGACACTGAGACAGCTCGCTGGGAATGTGTCCTGTCCGCCTCTGCTGACTTCTTGCTTCTTCTCTTCTCTCTTCTAGGCTGCCCCATCACAGGTCAGCCCATGCCCAACATCACCTGGTTCCACAGTGGTCAGCCAATTGCCACTGCCACAGGACTGACGCATCACATCTTAGCAGCTGGACAGATCCTACAGGTTGCAAATCTCAGTGTTGGGTCACAAGGAGAATTCAGTTGCCTCGCTCAGAATGAAGCAGGATTGCTCACACAGAAGGCATCTTTAGTGATCCAAGGTAAGAAGCCCCATGGGCTTTGGGTGTTAGACTTAGTTTTTTAAAAGAGCACCTACCTGGAAATCTAATTCTATAGCGACACAAAGCGATTTCTGACCTCCAGCGCTATTCAGAGCATAGAAACCAATGCTGAACCATGTTTCCAGGCAAGGTAACCTCCTTCTGCCAATATCCGTTGCTTTTCTGAGGAGCACCCAGGCCCCATCCCAGCTGATCACACAAAACTTGGTGCTACCTTGTAAATGAGTTCTTCTGCTCCTAATGTTGCTGTTGTTCAGGATCAAGTAACCATCACAATTTATCAAAGTTAGATTTTTCTTATGCTGGTTTAACCACCACAGGATAGGTCATGAGCACAAACAGTAGCCTGTTTAAAGTTCAAGCTTTCTCTGCCGGATCAATTAGAAAAACAAAAATTGGGCACAGCGGCATGCACCTGGAATTCCAGCACCAGGGAAGCTGAAGCGGGAGGATTGTTAGGAGTTCAAGGCCAGCCTGAGCTACATAGTAAGTTCAAGGACAGTGTGAACTACACACCCACTCTCTCTCAAACACAACTACACAAAAATAAAGAATAAAACCAACCTCTTGATTTTAACGGTTTGCATTAAAGTTTCTGCACTGCCTTCCCGGAGGGATGGGGCTGCTGTGATGCCGGCTGAGGTGTAAAGAGCCCTTAGCAGCAGTCACTCACTGAGGGCTTCCCAGGCACCTTCCCCCTGCCTGGCGAAGAACAGCCTGAGAACGCCGTGCCTTCCAGGGACACTGGAGGGCCAGAAAGCGCAGGGCGGGGCCTGGCGTGCACTGCCCCAGCAGGAGTGTGAAGGAGCCCCAAGCAGCGGGAAGAGAGCCCAAACTGCCCTTCTTACAGAAACCAGGGCAGCCTCTGGGTTTCCACTGGCTCGCTCTGGGACCCACATGTGATGCTCGAAAAGTCTACTGCATGTATTCCAGCATGGGGGATCTGGGAGAAGGCCTGGAGTGTTGGTAAAGGAGGGAGACTGGAGATTTTCCCGAGCCCACAGGCTTTCCTCTTAAGTGTACTCCCCCACCGTGTGGCTTTCCAGACAGGAAAACAAATGTTCTATTTTCTTGCTGGCTGGCTATTCTCTGCTGAACACCAGAATACAGGGCCCACTTGTAACTTTTGTGATACACAAGCACTTGCAAATAAGTGCTCAGAATTTACTAGCCACATTCATTTTTAACAGTTTTTCTACCAATGAGTCCCAGACCACCAAAGAAATCTGCTTTTTCACTGACATCATTGCCTCACATAGAGGAGAACTCTCTGGATAGGCTGCTTCTGGTAACATTTACAAAACGAATCCACCCTTCTAAATGTGATTCCATTTCTGATATATTTACATCTCTCTGCAGACAAATAAAGTCACTTTCTGGTAAATGAACAAGAAAAAAGTACTTTAGCCAGTGCGATTAAAAGTAAAGAAAGCCACGGTGTCTCCTGAGCGAGGCCCTGCCCCACACTTCCATTCTATGCAGGCCTCCCTGGAACTTGGTGTGCTGAGGCTGTTGGCATCACCCTACGCTTCAGGAGGCCACGGGCCTTGCCCAAATGGGCTGGCAGGGCCCACTGATAATAGTACCATGCCGCGGCCATTCCGCGCTGAACGCCCGAGCTCTCCAAGAATAGCTCCTCTCCCTCAGGCCACACGCGTCTCCCCCGTCCTCTTCCTTCCCCTCCCCGCACGCACACAGGAATCGAGGGTGGCACTAACACAGTCTTCCTCCTCCTCCCTGACAGATTACTGGTGGTCTGTGGACAGGCTGGCGACCTGCTCGGCCTCTTGTGGTAACCGAGGGGTGCAGCAGCCTCGCCTCAGGTGTCTGCTGAACAACACAGAGGTTGACCCTGGGCACTGCTCGGGGAAGGTTCGCCCGGCCGTGCAGCCCATCGCCTGCAACCGGAGGGACTGCCCTTCCCGGTGAGTCCACCGCCCTCCTGCGAGGGCGGGCCCTGATGCTCAGCCAGCTCGGCAGCAGTGCAGGGAGAAGCTGTCCGCGATAGGTACAGTCTTTCAGGCCTCTCAGTGCGCTGAAAATGTTCCAGAATGAGGCTCTTCTCGGCTGTTTAGTCCTCCCTTTCCACCCGCTTATGGCTACCTGCCCTGTCCGAGTGCCTGGGAGGCTCCGATCCATTCAGAAGGCAAGAGCATCCCAGGCCTGGGCCAGAGAGAGCACCCATCCTGCAGTACTGCTCTGACCCTTTGGTTTGTTTGCAAGAGAAAGGAGTGCTTTCTGTTAACAGCTGAGAGGGCAGTTTAGGAGACCGTACCCTATCCCTCTCTTTCTAACTCGATGCCTGTGCTAACCAGTATTGCAATGTAGTCGGGGAAATGCCATCGTCTTTGCTACAATTGGCTGTGTCTCACTCAAGTTGGAGTAAGTCTCCATTTTCTGTGTTTACCTTACCTTTGGATACACATTCTCTGCACTGGAGCCCCTTACTTGACCTGTGTGACATTCGGGGTCTCCGTCTCTTAGCTCTTCTTCATGCTTGGAGAAGCTGAGTCCCACTGAGCATGTCCCGCCTCCCCCCACGCTAACCCGTCTTCAGGCAGTAGCTGAAGGGATGATGGATGGGCTGGGAGCTGGCGTCAGCACGGGGCTCTGAGCCTGGGGAGACTTGGCTCAGCCCTGCGGTGCCCCTCACGACCTATCTGTAGGACTCCCACACACTGCTCAGGCAGCCACTCCGTGTTTTGCCAGCAGAGTCGGAAGGAGCAGCCGAAACCAGAAGAGACTGCGTGAAACATGAAACACACTCATTAATATCCACAGTTTGACTTGCTGACAAGGAGGTTTCCATGGAAATGATTAATGTCCTTTTATACCTTTCCTGAATGGTAACACAGCCCATGCCTCTCCTTTCTCAAAACCCCACCTAGCTCCTGAAAAACAAATCATTGAAATGTATATTTAAAAATAAATGTTGATTGAAAGGCAGTTCTGACATTCACCAGGGATATGAGACTGGAAGACTGCCCTTGCCAAGCCATGTGAAATGAAGAGGTGCTCTGTGACGTGCCAGGAACCTTTTGATTTGATCTAGTGCTGGCCAGTCAATCAGCCTAATTTACCCCTGCAAATGACATAATCACGGCCGGTGTCTTCTCCAGTTTCAAAGCCCCCAGGAGTTTTAAACCCCTCCCGCCTGCTCCCTAAGTAGCTCTGTTCTGGGGTTACTCCAGGGCAAAGGAGCAGGGAAACTGCCACAAAACTGAGTGAGTCACAGACCCAGATGCAAGAGGGATCTGCCCCCCCCCTTTCCACAACAGGCCTCTCTGCAGCCAGATATTCACCGTTTCACTAGGAAGTAGCCCTGGCTTCACCTTCAACAGGTCTTCCTGCCCAGCTTTTTGGGCAGGTTAGCACCCTTCTCGGTATCCTTCCTGACAGTCTTTCTAAATAGAATAGCTACTTCCAGCAGCTCACATTAGATACATACTCTGCCACACACGCTGAGCCAATAAAACCAGAGTGCTTTTTTTTGTTTGTTTGTTTTTCATTTTCCTATAGTACACGAAGTGGCTCAAAAGTACTACTTTCCTCATTATTTTTCTGAAGTTATCCCTTTTCCCTTCTCTTTGAGAACCACCCCAGGGTACATGAGAGACTCCCAGTGTGCCTGTATATGGACCAAGGACTTCACAGTATACCTCTGCTTTATGAGAAAAGCCCTTCTGTTATATTCCTGTTAAGTCTCACTCTGGACTCTCAGACTGTAGTTGATCCCTCACATCCTGGAAACAAATACTTTTATCACATATGTAACACTCTAAGATATATAAACTTAAAAGATTGATTCACAGAGGTGGGAAATTGCCCCAGAAATCTGGAAGGAAGCTGTTATGTTTCTGAAAGATTAAAGAAATCAAACAGAACATAGGTTAATGTGAAATAAAGTACAGACTACTACCAGACAGAACCTTTGGTGAGACCCCGGTCAAAAGAGAGCACAGCGTCTTGGCTACTCTTCTGTCATTGCTGAGACAAAATACCCAACACCCAAAATGAAGGAAGGAAAAGTTTATTTAGTTTACAGTTTGTGGAGGTTTCAGTCTGTACTTGGCTGGCTCAGAGGCGGAGTGGCACATGGCAGAGGACAAATGTTCATGGCGGCAGGGCACAGCAAAAACCACAAGAGCAAAAGGGAGGAATGGCTGAAAGCAGCCTCTTTCTACCCCCTTTACATTGTAAACAGGCTACCCCCACCCAGGGGTCATGTAGCTCTCACATAATCTCCAGGATGTGTAAAAAGTAAGCACCCTGGCTTCCTGCTGAGTCACTCAGCCAAACCTCTGGACTCTCCAGGTTGACACAGTGTATCAACCATAACACAGCGGCTTGGATATGACCGCCCTAGAAGTGGTCCCTGGCTCCTACTGGAAAGCACCAGCACCACAGCGCAGTCTAAGTAGCAGAAAGACCGTCTCTGGAGCAGTCTGTCTGCAGTCTCATAGCCTTTGGACAGCAAAGGCAACGGACCCTCAAAATATCCCTTAGGGTGTTCTTTTCTGGTCAGTGTGCCAAGTAGATCAGCTTCCTGAGGCTGCCATAACCACCACCACAAACAGTAGCTTAGAGTGACAGTGAAGGTTAGAAGAGAGAACATCAAGGTGTCAGCAGGACCCTGGCCCTGCAGAAGGTACAGCAGACGATCTGTTCCTTGGCCCTTCCATTCTCTGGGGCCTCTAAGTGCTCCTTGGCTTGTGTACAGCTCCACCCCCTGCTCCTTGATCACTGGCCTCTTCTTCCCAGTGTTCTCTCTCTGCCTTTCTCTTATAAGATGACACTAAGATCCACCTACATAATTTTATCTCCTTAACTATGACTGCAAAGACCATTTCTGCAAATAAGGTAGCACAGGTCAGGGCCCTGGCATATCCTTTGGGAGCGATGTTCTTCAGGCTACCATTCCAAGTAAATATTGTGGAAACAGCCATGGCCCCACATTAGCAACTCTGCAGCAACCCCTGCTGGGACCCCCCCCTGACACTTCTACCACTTCTCAGGTGGATGGTGACTTCCTGGTCTGCCTGTACCCGGAGCTGTGGTGGAGGCATCCAGACCCGCCGGGTGACCTGTCAGAAGCTGAAAGCCTCTGGGCTCTCTACCCCTGCACCCAATGACTTGTGCACCCAGCATGCCAAACGACCTGTGGACACCCAAGCTTGTAACCAACAGCTGTGTGTGGAGTGGGCCTTCTCCAGCTGGGGCCAGGTAAGGGCTCAGGAGGTTTCTATTTGAAAAATGAATCTGAAGGTGTACACTGGGCCACCATAGGAGGTCAAATGCCACCATTGCCACCTCTTCTGTGACAACTGATTTTCCACATTCCTCTCTGTCACTAAACCTACCAATATCTTTCCTAAAGCCCAGAGTTTCTGATCGTTCTCTCCAACATTAACACACCAGTTACTTTTTTTTCTTTTGATTTCTTTCCACCCTGAGGCTTCCAGCTCTCAGGTCATCTGTGAGCCCTCAGGCTCTCTCTTCAGCTTCGTAGTAGTCTGTAGAGCCACCAATGCTCACTGGCTGTGGTGGGGATGGTGATGGAAAGTTTGTGTTACCTGGATCGGGGGCTTTCAATGAGTTGCATACTTGCATTCCCTGGGGAAACGTCTTTAAACAGCCCATGTCCAGGCTGTACCTCACAGAGAGCCAAGTCAGCAGCTCTAGGGTAGGAGCCAGGCATGGGGAATTTTTAAAACTTCCCCAGGTGATTCTGATATTTGGCCAGGACAGTGAATCATTGTGCCATGCCAGGAAATGTGGACGGCTAACCACTGCAAAACCAATTCCTCTCTTGATTCTAACCCTAGAGGTTAACATCAAAGTCCCAGGTAAGACCAATACACAACAGCAGGGGGGATAACTTGACCCCAGCAGCTTAGAGGTGGGGCCTCCTCTAGATACAGTGGAGGAGCCACAGTAATTCTCTTCCATTTGGAGAAGAAAATTCATGCTTTGTTATGATTTTAAAAAGGAGATCAGCACAAACTGCAGAGTGGGGATGGTGGCTAATCAAGCCGAGCAGTGGCAAATACCATGCCATGCCAGCAGCTTCCCAGGGCACTGTGGGGTCACTGTTAGATTCTCAATATTTTTGAACCAAGTAGGACTGAGCATCCATCAGGAATTCTCATCATCATGTCATTGGGTGGGGTTCAAGGAAGTTCCCCCAAAGAGGAAAATGGGACCTCAACTCGCCCCTCGTAGGTCCTTGGCTCATCATGGAAAAGCATTTCAAGATGCATCTGTAAGAGGCATAAGCAGATTTATTAACAGAATCAAAGAAGTACACATTCAGCAAAGGACTACAGGTGCTTGATGGGTAAGGTGTGCTACTGTCTGGAGTTGAGGGTGTATATGTGATTCTTGCAGTATCTTCAAGATGGGTGACCTAGGATGTTTACCTTTTGAGTTACTTAATGTAGACTTAGTGTCTGTCAGGTTACCCCATTAGTGAACTAAAGCAAAAATTGACTGTCAATTATGTTAACTTGCAGACCATTTGCATGCGTTTGAAATTTAGGATATGGCACCCAGTTAATATTGCTGTTCCAGGGTGGGAGTCTGTGAAACGTGCAGATTTATAGTATTGAAAATAAACTATTAGCCAAATGTATGGGCTTACTGTACCTTTAAGACCCTTAGGAATTCAGGAGGAGTCTAGAAGTGGGGTAAAAAGGCCTACAGGTGAAAAAGGAATTGTATTTTTTTATTTGAAAGAAAACAGTACCAAAAAAAAAGAACAATAGCAAGACACAAACAACACAAAGCAAGGACATTAAAAATGATGCAGGGTTTCAAATCAAATAACAGAGATTAACAGTGCTTGTTACATTACACATTGTGATCTTCATCGAAGTTGCCCAGATTTCCAGATGTAAGATGACTGATCAAATCATTAAAAAGAGGATAAGAAAATAATAATTTAAAAGAACATTAGAGACAATACATAGTGTTACTTGGTGTGACTGTAGAAATTCACCAGTGGTTGTTATACTGCAAATTGTTGTCCTCACATAAATTGCTCAGATTACCAGATACAAGCATGCAAATTTGGTCAAAATAGTAGGGCAAAAAAACCTTTTAATCATTAACTGTTCCCCAGTGCTAAAGTCATGCTTTCTTCTATATAATTAGTAATTTCCTTTAGGGTATATGTGTTAACCAATGTGATGATGACATGTGGTACAGCATCCAGTGCTAATTCCCTGCTGTTTTCTGTATAGTTTTGTATTTTCTGAACTGTCTATAGGTTATTCTGATTTGTATTTGTATTCTCTTGTCTCAAAAATAAAAAAAATTCATAACTGTTTTCCTCAACAAGCCATCAGACACCAACAGTACAGTTATGCTATTGATCCATATATATATATTTTTAAATGCCCTAGTACTTTCATTTTTCTTCTTTCCCTCATCCCAGTTGTTCCTTCCTTTGAGCAATTTCTTTCCCCTTCTTATTATCTATTGTACATTTTGGGTTTTATTTACTCTTTCATGTTCTTACACCAGGGAGACATTATGATGTTTACAGATGTGGGTCTGATTATTTCACTTATGAATGTGGTCTCTAGTTGCATCAATTTACATATAAAAGCCTCGAGTTTATCTTTTTTATAGCTGAGTAGTACTCTGTTGTATAGAAATATCACACCTTTTTTATCCATTCCTCAGTTAATGAGCATTTGGGTTGTTTCCAAGATTTAGCTATGAAAAATTACACCACTATAAATATAGGTGTGTATATATCACTGTGGTATGACATTTTAATTCTTCTGGAAAAATACCCAGAAGGGGAATAGCTGGGTTAAATGAGACTTCCACTCCTAGCTTTGTGAGGAATCTCCAGACTGATTTCCACTGTGGTTTCACCAGTCAACACTCCCACCAGCAGTGGAGTAGGGTTCCTTTTTCCCTACAGCCTCTCCAGCATTTGTCATTGGTTAATTTATTAATGATAGCCATTCTTTGTGAGGTGATATGAAATGTCAGTGTTGTTTTAATATGCATTTCTAGAATGACAATGATGTTGAACATTTTTTCATATATTGATGTTGAACATTTTTTTCATATATTTATTCACCATTAGTGTTTCTTCATCTGAGAAGTGTGTGTTCCTCTCAGATTCCCATTTTTGGATTGGATCTTTGAATTTTGGGGGCCTGATTTTTTTTTAACTCTTTATATGTTCTAGATAGGAATCCTTTGTCTGAGGGGCAGTTAGATAAAATTTTTTTCCAATTTGTGGGTTTTCTTTTTACTCTGTTGGTAATTTCTTTTGATGTGCAGAAACTTCAATAAGATGAGATCCAAGTTGTTGATTCTTTGAAGTATTTCCCATGCGGTTTGGTTTTTGTTTATGAACTCTCTGACTACCCCTATGTCTTTGATAGTTTTACCTACTTTCTCTTCTAGTAGATTTAGTACTTCTGTTTTGATATTTAGATCTTTGATCCATTTTGACTTTAGTTTAGTGCATGGTGATAGACATGGATCTAGTTTCAGTCTTTGGCGTGTGGAAAGCCAGTTTGCAAAAGGAATTGTAACCTTGGTTAACTTTGACTATGTCTTGAAGCCACAGTTTTCTCAAAATTATAATTTTTTGTCTCCTTTCTACCTATATTTCTTCATAATACCTCAATTAGAGGCCTAGGTTTTCCCCAGCCCATGGGTCTAAGGACTCTACTAAACAAAACTGTTGTCCCACTTATATCAGCCCTCTACCATTTGAGAAGTTGGCAATAAAGTAAACCAGGTATAGCATTCTTGAGATAAATGACACATTGTATAGGAATGCTTCCTCAAAAGTGTATGTTCAAAATCCCCTGGAACTCTACCTGGCATGTGAGAACTGCCTGCCAAGCCTGCTTAGGTCATCCCCAACAACTACGTAGTAACACCTACAGGGTATGGTTGAAAACTATAAATTATTTGAGTAAGAAACACATTGCTTAAAGTTACTCTCAGAAGATTCCCCCTCACTTCCAATACACTCCTGCCATCATCCTTATCACTTTCTGGAGTAGCTCTGAAGGAGACTGTTTTCATTGTTTCCCAGCAAATTTGCTTTGAGCTTATAGAAATACTACTGGAGTTTTTTTGTAGGTTGATTTTGTATCTTGCTACTTTATGAATTCATTTAGCCATTCTAATAGTCTTGAGGGAGTCGTTAAGTGGTTAGGATTCTCTTTGTATAGAAAAGAGGAAATTTTGACTTATTCTCTATTTCTATGCCTTGTCTTTCTCTCTTGCTGAGATGATATGGCTAAAACTTCCTGTATTCTGTTGCATAAGAGCAGTAAAAGTGATGCCCGTATGTTCCTCCTGATATTAGAAGAAATACGTTTGACTCCTTCCCAATCAGCATGATGTTGTGCTATTCTTTAGAGATCTAGAATATCCTGTGATGCTTCTGGGAGTTGGGTAGACCCTCTGAGAAATAAAGCCGAGTAGAAGGAAGTGGGTCAGTACAGGGGTGCCCTCGCAGGGAATACCGAGAGGCTGTTCTCTTCCTCTCTGCTCCCTGGCTTGGCTGCGCCCTGTACTCCTCCACCCTGGTGTTTCGCCTCACCATAGGTACAGAAGCCACAGTCAACTGGCCACGGATTGAACCACGAGCCAGAGGTAATCTTTTCTCCCTGTAGTTCTCCCAGGTATATTGTCATAGCAACAGAGGGCTAAGATGTTGCATTTGTCACATGTAGCCTTTATCATGTTAAGATACAACCATCCTATACCTAATTTGTTCAGGGCTCTTATCCCAAAGGGATGTTGAATTTTATCAAATGCTTTTCCTGCTTCTGTTGAAGTGAGTACATGGATGTTTATCCTGCATTCCACTGATGGGATACATTACATCCTCTCATCCACTTATATTGAACCACCGTTGCATCCCCAGAATAAAACCAACTTGATTATGGTGAATAATCTTTGCTAATAATTTGCTAAGAGTTTTTAAGCCTGTGTTTAACAGAGGGGGGTGTGTCTTTATCTGGGCTTTTCTCTGCCAGGACACTTTATTGTCAATTGAACCTCATTTCTTGTTACTGGTCTACTCAGATTCATGTGCCCATGGCTGGTATTATGTGTCCATTGGTGGACAAAACACCTGGTATGCACAAATATTTTGGTTCATGGTTTCAGATTATTTCAGCCCATGACTAGCTGACTGCAAGGCAGAAGTGCACAGTGGAGGAAAACTGCTCAGATCCTGGCAGGCAGGGAGCAGAGAACAAAGGAGAGAGAGAGAGAAAGGGCTGGGATATGTCCCCAGGGCACCCCTCCAGTACCCACGCTGGGTGAGGAGCACCTCCCAGAGCCCGTCAAGTAGAGCTCAGCAGTGAGTAGCACTGAGGTGAGTGCCCTGCAGAGCCCTTCAGTTCTCTCGGCCCCGCCTCCAAACATTGCTCTGCTGGGGTCACGCCCTCCACGGAAACACTTCATATTTAAGCCACACCATGACTTGATATGGGGAGGTGACATATGTCCAGAGATTTCTCCATTTCATCTAGGTTTTCTCATTTATTAGCATACAGTTTTTCTGTGACATCAGGCGTAATGGCTTCTCTCTCTGCTCTAATTTTACTTACTTGGATCTGCTCTTTTTCTCTTGGTTAGTCTAAAGCTTGTCAGTTTTCAAAGAGCCTACTCTTTATTTCATTGATCTTGTATATTTTTTTAGTCTCCATTTCACTTATTCCTGCACTGACTTCTGTTGTTTCTTTCTACTAGTTTTGGGTGTGGTTTGTTCTCACTTTGTTTATTTGAACTTTTTTAAGGAGGCACTCATTGCTACAAACTTTCCTCTTTATATTGCATTTCCTACCTCCCACAAGTGTTGGGTATGCTGTATTTGTATTTTCATTTGTTGCAAGAAATTTCCATTCTGAAATTCTCCCTTGAGTACTCACTATTCATTCAAAAATGTGTTGTTCAGTAGCCATGCATTGGTATAATTACTAAAATTTATTTTTTCTGACTTCTAGTTTTATTCTGTTGTGAGCAGAAAAGATACAGTATATGATTTAATTTTTCTTGAATTTGTTTTATTCTGTGGCATAATATAAGGGTATTCTAGAGAAAGCAGCACATGTTGATGAAAGGAAAGTGTGTATTCTGCAGCTGTTGGGTGAGATGTTCCAGAAGCCACCGCCTCCGCCCGCCGCCAGCCAGCCAGCCAGCCGAGTGCTCAGGACTCGCCGGCGTGACTGACTGGCTGGCTGGCCACCGACGTTGGGCACCACCACATTGTTTCGGCCTGCCTAGTTGGGACCCCGGGACCGAGCGTGGCCACAGCGCCGTTCACCCTTCGCCTCTCACCGGCGAGAGCCAGCAGCGGACCAGCCACACTCCGGCCCTTCCCAGGAGGTGCCGCCGTCCACCCCACGACAGATGTGGGAAGATACAGGAAGGGGTCTAGAAGCAAAATTAATGTCAGGGGAAAGGAGAGCTACCATCACTAAGTCTATTCATAATAAAACAAGCCTGTGTGGACCTTGAGATCCAGAAGTTCTTTTGCAATCCAGAGTGCTACTGATGGATTAATTTCTCAAAGCAGGAAGGTGTTTTAAAAGTTGATGCAGGGGACTTCCGGGAAGATGGCGACCAGGTGAGTGGCAGAGGGAAACTCTCCCAGAGACTGATCTTTCGCGTGCGGGTGCCGGGTCCGCAGCTGCGAAATTCCAACTGAACATGTTGCTCTGCGCTGCCTGAGCATTAACGGGTCGGCTGGATACGTCACAGGGAGAAGTGGGCGGGCCCTGAAAGCTGGGCGCCCGAGGCAATTGGCACTGCATGGGCCGCGGCTCGGCCAAGTCCCACGTAACACCAAGTGCAATCACGGCGGGACGGACCCTCCCATCTCCCAAACCCAAACAGCTCGCAGGTGGCTGTGACCAGGAATTTTTGGAGGCGGCGGAGCAGAGCAAACTCAGAGAATGCGCTCCTCAGGCAGACTGCACTAATCCACGCAACTGACCGGGATCCTACTCAGAGCCCCGACCCCACAGCCAGCACCATCCTCAGCCGGAGAGCGGGCACTGCGGCGGCTGCGGTCAGCAGCACCTGCGAGAATGCCGAGGAGGCGGAGAAGTGCCTGGGAGTGCCGGGAT
>PVLD010011792.1:0-63587 GCA_004027595.1 Dinomys branickii
TTTGAGACAGGGTCTCGCTATGCAGTTTTGACTGGCCTTGAGCTCACTTTGTAGCCCAGGCTGGTCTTGAACTTACAACGATCCTCCCACCTCAGCCTCCCGCATGCTGGGATGATAGGCGTGTGCCACCACGCCCAGCTGGTTTCTATGCTCTTTTAAAGAACAGCATTGACAACAACTTTTTGTTGAATACTTACTACATACAAGTACTTTGCTCAGTTCTTTCCCAAGGTCGTTCATGAATGCATCACATTTTAATTGATCATCTACTATATTTCTTGAATGGTACATTATCTCATTTATTCTATGACAACCTTATGAAGACAGCTACAATTTTATATTCATTTAATAAAGCCTGAGAAGATAAGTAATTTGCTTAAAGTGTCACAGCCAATCAATGGAAGTTTTGACTATAAATCTTATGTTCTTAAACACTATACTGTACCATACTCATTAGCTTTGTGTGTAGTTTAGCCTGCCACATTTGTAACAATGTAAAGAACCTGAAAGAGGAAGTCAAAGGCCCATTGAAAAGCCTCTGCTGGATTTAATAAGCCCTTCCTGTGTGATTTTTCCATGCATCATTTCATTTCATCCACATCATAGCCCTTTGAAGGGCTTTTCAGATTTCATTTTAAAGGTGAGAGTGGAGAGTGGATGCTTATTCCAAAGGTGCACAGCTGGAAAATTCCACAGTAAGAACTAAATCCAAATTTCAATCTCTGTTTTCTTTCCTCTGGATTTGTGCTACTCTCAAAATGATCCAGATAGTTTTATAAAGAAATATAAGCATAAACATAAACAAAAATGCCACCTGTCCCCGTTAGATTGTGAGACCATGGGATTCCTGGGGCTCCTGCAGAGTGTTGTTTCACAGTTTTTATTCAGTCCTAGAGAGCTCTCCATGCTGAGGATCTGTAAATAAACATACAAACCAGTCTTGGCTTGAGTCTCGCTGGCTTAGACACTGCCTCACCTGCAGGGGTGAGCTCTTTCCAGACAGACCTTCCAGCTCACTGGTTCTGTGTGTCTCCATGTCTGCTCTTGCTCAGAATGTGTCTGTCAAACTGCATCTGGGGGATGAGCACTGCTGCCCTGTTGTCCCAGCAGCCCACCAGGCTCATAACTCAGCCCCAGTAATAGGTTAGAGGGACAGAGCTTAAGGAAAGGAAGACGCTTTATGTGTAAAGAGGAGGAGGAGGAAGAAAGGAGAAGACAGATAGCTTCCCTGGTAAGAAAGAAGCGGGGTAGGGCACTTTGGAAAGATGGAGGACCCATGGGCCCATTGATTTTAGCTGTTTTTATAGGGGATGTGGGTGACTGTCTTCTATCTGAAACTTGTCATAACTGGGCTGGCTTTTGGGCACCTCTGCCTCATATCATGTTTTCTGGTGGTCTATGTGTAGCTTTGTTTGTTTGTCTTTGATGTACCTCTGGAGGCCTTATCTTCGAGGTGGGCTGCTAGTTGGCAAGGGAGTATCTTATTTACAGTTAGCTTACATGTAGATATCTAGTGTATTCTGTAATGACCTAGAGTGAATATTATAGTGACTCTAGAGTGAATACACATGTATGTAAGCGTAGCTGTCAGTGCATAGGTGTGAATACACACTGCCTTAAAGTGAGTTACTCCCCTTGCTTCCCCTATATACTATTGGAGGTGGGGGCAGCTTATCGTTTGTGCACCTGGCTGTCTCTCTGTTGTCTGCCTGTCACCTCTTTTTCTGGTCCCTTGGTGCAAGTCTTAAGATCATTTGGTGCCTTTTAAAATCTGAGATATATACTGCCCCACGCCCCTGTGTTTAACATGCCCCAGGGGAGTCTCAGTTTGCTTTTTTACTCCTAGTCAAGATGAGCTAGAAGACCTAAAGAGGCCCGTATTTTACTTTCTCATCTGCAGACTCCTGTCCCTACAAAACTTTGCCACCAAATGGGACAGAATGACTTCTGGGAGTGCAGAGTATATGTGTGTATGTGTCTGTGTGAGAATGAAATTCCTTTGATGTTGCATCTTGGAAATTAAAAAGTAATTGAAAAGAATTAAAAATTAACGCAAATAGATAGATGAAAATACATGTATTTACTGTAAGTTAAGATTCTATTTTAAATAATTTATTAAAGGAAATGGATGTTTGCCCTCCAGCATCATGTACTATCCCTAGGGCTACAAGTGCTCTTGTGTGAAAGGCGGCAGATTACATTTTATTAAAGTTGCTCATTCTAATGGCCTCACCTTAACTTGTTCTTTTTGTTCTATGTAATCATGTGGCAGTTCTCTATTTTCCTTGATCTCATGTCTCAAAGGGATACTTTGTTAAGCGTCAAGAAAGAGGTATAGATTTCACAAGTGTAATAGATGATCAATTAATACCTTACTAGTGAATTTATAGGCACTACCCATGCAAATGATAACTGCTATCATGTGTGGATCTGACAGATAAATTCCAGGCTCTCTTTCATGTACAACAAAGAACTGCAAGCACACATCAAATGGTAAAGGAGGAGCAGCTACATTTATTGAAGATATGATCAGGGAAAGACCATGTCAGCCCAAACAAAGGGTGAACAGAAAAATGGCATCAGGACCACAGGAAAGTAAAAAGTACACAGCACACAGATAAATCAGGCTGTCACAGTTTTAAAAATATTCAACCCACCTCTGTGCCTGTCGTTTAGTCTGTGGGTAAGAGTGACAGGAATGACTGACAGGGTGCTGAGTCATCTTCAGGGGTTTTGAGTGTACAGGACTCAGAATTCACTATCGTTTAATTATAAATATGAGAAGCAGTTCATATTTATGAACCTTTAATGAAGTTTGAGTGAGAAAACAGGTTAATAAAGGTCAGGCCAGGAGATCTAAGGAGCTTGGGCTCTTATGTACTCTGACCTAGCGCTTCAAGTATTTCCTGGGTCTTTGTTACTTTTTACCAGTCTTGGAACAATGGAATGAATGGCCCCGGTGTGCTGTCCAGACTCAGCTGAGCAGTCTCCCAGCCCCACTGTCCTCCTTGCACTAATAACTATTAACATTTATGGAGCATTAATTACGTGGCAAGTATTTCATATGTTTCTAATATAATTTTTGTCTTATGATCACTCTGACATAGGAGGCCCTGTTATTATCCCGGTTTTCCAGATGAGGAAAAGGAGACACAGAACAATTTATGCAAGTTCACATAACCAGCAGGTAGGGAGGCTGGGATTCTTTTCCAGGGAGCCTTATTCCAGGATCACCGAGTTGTACCTCTCCTCCAGGAAATGTACATCTTCACGTGCGGCTGGTAGAACACTCCAAACGTCCTTTATTTCATTTAGCAGGTGTGTGTGTGTATGAGTCACCTCTGCACCTTGGAGCTTGATGTGGGGTCAGAGGTCACAGTAGCTACCCTGCTCCTCCTAGTGCAGGGGACACCAATAAAATGGGAGGAACAAAGAAAGAGAAGCCAGGCTCTCTTTGCCACCCAGGGCTGAGGAGGAAGCATGGGGTCATTCTTCTTGAATGGTAAAGCTCTTCTCTAGCTCTTGGCAGCAGAGGTGAAGGCAGGCATCCAGTTAGGGAGCTCTTAAAGAAGTCGTTTGTTAAGGCTCGTCCACAGAGTTCCTTGGTTGTGTAGGATTCCTGCATTGTGCCCAAACCCTTACTCATAAGACTGCCAGAAGAATAACAGTCCCAGGACTGGCACTGGCGGTTTATAGTGCTTGTGCCAGGTTAACTGTTTTGGGCACGGGCACCGCTTTTTCTGGCACTCCCTGTCCTGATAATTGGAACTGCTGACTGCACATGCTGCTCTGAATCTTGGCTGCCACATGGCTCACCTGAAGGAAGGGTTAGAGTTTTGGTGGCCAATTACTGGCTGAGGCCACAAGATGCTCATCTCCAAGACAGGCCCGGGGCATGGCTTTGCTGGGAGTCAGGAGGCTGCTCCCCAGTGAGCCGTCCCCTCCCACACACACCTTCTTGGAGTCACACAATGAGATGCTTGAGGGTTCAAAAGAGCCGTAATGCATCAGATGGAGCTGAAAATGCAGGTGTGGAAATTATCCAGTTGCTCCCACTTTGGCAGAGAGTTTTAAAAGTTACTATTGTGATTTAATGTTTTTATTTAATTGTACTGCTGGAGTGTGTTTCTTAATTATAGATAGGGAATTTGACTCAACAAGAAATGCAGATAATTTGTGTGTTTCTGTCTCGTTTGTGCCCCACCTCAGACCCTGTTACCTCCTCTATGGCCAGCCCCTCAGCTCAATGCCTCAATATTCTCTTTTGCTCTCTCTGGAAACTCCTTTTCACAGTTTAATTCAATAGTCACACTGTGAAAACAACAGGATACAGTCATATAGTGCAAGCTGTTGCTGCTCTACATTTCAGGTATTTATAAATTGAGCTGTTACCATATGCCAGGCACGGTGTTAGGCACTGTGGAAATAGCATGGAACCAGGCACAAAAGCTTGGTGTCTCTATGGAGGTTAAAGTCTAAAGTCAGCCCACCTGTCTAATAATGGCCACATTTCTAGTCCACTTGTTATTTGAGGCCATGTTCTTCACTAAGGCTGATTCATAGTTTCCACATTGGCCATTCTACACTTACATGATGTCTCTCAAGTTCTCTACCAAATGCCCAAGATATCCAGTGAAACTTGAATTTCTACTCTGCAGGCAATTGTTTCTGCTTCCTTCAATTGCAAATTTGCCCCTATCTGAGCTTGCATTCATCTTCTTTACCCCTTTCTCAGAGGAATAGGTACCCCTCCTCTTAGCGAGATTTGATTATTTCCCCCATATGCTGGATTCCACAAGAGAAGTCTCTTCTGAGATTTGTCCCTTCAGTATCTATGTTTCTTTTCTGTATCTCTGCTCTGTCCTCATGAGCCAGAACAGAACTCTTTTGTCTTGTCTACCCTACCCCAACTTTTCAAACCTGAGTGCCTCACAGGAGCCCTAGCCTTTTCCTTCATGTCTAGACTTGTAGAAAGAGTAATTTGTAGTCGTTGCCTCCTTTCCTTACTTAACATTTGCTTCTATTAACTCTACGTCTAGTCCTTTACTTCCTTGACCTTGGCGCCACTGAAATAGTTCATGTTAAAATCACCAAACCTTCTGCTTGTCAAATCTCACTGGGTCTAGAGTAAATTTACTTTTATTTGTTGCCTTTTTTAACATTGCTCCTAATTTGGGTATTGTTGACTGCTGTCCTGCCTTTGAAGCCATCTTTTCCTCTGGTCTCTGGGATACTGTTCTTTCCTGGTTCTCCTTCCGTCTATCTGGCTCTTCTCAGGACCTTTCATGGGCTCCTCTTTCTATGCCCAGTTTTTGCATGTTGGCACTCTCCAGGACTCCTTCCTGGGATTTGTCTTCTAATTCTAAGATTTTCTTGGCAATACTATCCACCATCACCTCTCTTCTAGACCTTTCTCTTGGCCTCTAGACCATTATAACCAACTACGCACTCACCACACTTACCTCTGTGTCCCACAGGACCCTCACACTTAGCATGACCCAAACTAACCACATTATCTCTCCCCACCCCATACTGGCTCCTCTCCCAAGATTACCATCGGAAACAGACCCCATGTTCTCATCTTCACAGCCCCCAAATTTAGGATTATCCTTGACTTTTCCTTTTTCCTCACCTTCTACAGTCAACAGAATATCAATTCATGTGACTCTATTCCATTAAAAATATTGTTTCTCTTAGTGTTTATATATGGTGCTCAAGGATTTGTGGTAAATCTGCCCTGGACCTAGGTGGATATTCACATCCATCAGCACTAGTCTGCTGGCTAGAGACTAGTCACATCATTAGCAGTGATATTATTGTTAGGAAGATGTCAAACTAGGATAATATCTTAGTTCAGGCTGCTATGGCAGGATACCATAGACTCAGTGGCTTAAACAACCAAAATTTGTTTCTCATAGTTTTGGGAGCTGTAAGTGTAAGATCAGGTGCTGGCAGATCCATTGTATGATGAGGACCTGCTTCTTGGTTTGCTGATGGCTGCATTCTGTTGTATCTTTATGTGACAGAAAGCAGAAAGAGGGAGAAGCTCTCCTCGTAATGTCTATGAGTTATAAGGGCACTAATATCATGAAGAAGGGCACCACTCTCATGATCCGATTACTTCCCCAAACTCTTATCTCCTAATACCATCCCATTTGGAGTTAGAACTCCAATTTATGAATTTGAAGTGAGGAGCAGACATACACACTGTGGCAGGTAGTTAGTCCTATTTGAAACAGGACCCTAGATAGGTTGGTTTGGTTCATTTGATGAGTAGTTAAGATGCAGAGCAGGACTCAGGCTTGAGGGTAGGGTACTACCGCAGGGATAGTGAGGGATGTAGCTGCTTGGGCTGAAGGAGCTCATGAGATCATGCAAGGGCACTGCAAGATGAGATTAGGGTGGTAAGACTGATTCTCGCCTGTCTTCTGACGGGACTGAACTTCCAATGTTTTGTTTAGATGGGAAGATTTGGTGTAGAAACCAGTAAGAACTGAGCTACCAGGTTGAAAGATTTAGCAACTGTACATATAAGGAGTTGAGAAAGGGAAGGACTGATAAATCCCAAATGCTTTGGAGTGGTGAGATCTCACCAAGGTCTATTTCATTCTGTGACCTATATAACTGTTGTGGGCCATACGGCTACATAAAATAATTAAAGCTAATTAAAATTAATTTTGGTTGGTGAGCGTTTGAAGAGTTTTATAATAACTCTTGAGATAATTAGAGATGCTTTGGGATGTCACAAAAGTCGCATTTGAACTAGGCAGGGTAGATAATTTAAACCAGAAAAGTGCAGTGAAGGCTAGTAACAGAATGACAATTCTGTAATTGAAGGAGCATCGAATTAGGAATGAAAGGGTTATGCTGGTAAACTGGCTTTCTGAAAAACAAGCGAACAACAACAAGCTTGCTTTGTAGTATTTTTCAGTTTCTTTCAGTTTCTATGGTGTGAATATTTATTTCCACCATGGCCAGTTCCAGATTATCTGTGGTTTACTAACTGGCTCATACAATTCCTGAATATTGAATGATCAGCTTTTGCAAACCCTGTGTAGGGCTGCTAGAGCATACCAATGTAATTCTCACTGAGCTTTTGCTTAGCTTTGTGATCTTGGGTAAATTATTTCAATTCTGTGGATTTTAGTTTTATTATCAAAAACTGAAGTGGCTAAAATAATCTCTAAGGTCCTTACCAAAGTTAGCTTTCTAACAATGCAGGTGATATTTAAGCCTCATGCCATGTTATAAGCCAAAAGAATTGCATCAGACTTTCATGACTGACATTGTGACATTGTAGAGCACATAATTTGATATCGTCATAATCATATTACGTATCACCATCAGCTATGTTTTGATGCCTCCTGTCATTGTATGTGTCCTTTTTCCGGGTCTCTCCCCGGAAGGATTAAAAACGGCAGGGCAGCTGCTGGTGAGCCGGACTTCATGGCCTAGTGGCGAGGTAAGAACCCATTACCTGGAGTCCGAGAATTCCACACTCGGTTGCTAGGCACTAGGAGTCAGGTGAGGGACTGAGAGAAAATCTTAAGGCTCAGCTATATTACTTATTTCACCATGAGACCCAATAGCGGTGGCTTTCCCTGGACTGGCAACTATGTTAGGTTAATTTGCTTTAAGCTTTTTGAAGGCAAGAATGGTGACTGTCATGTTACGTGTGTCAGATCCTCGCACATAACAGGAACTCAGTAAAGAGTTTGTTGAAAGAAAGAATAAACTATTGGGCTTGTAAAAGAGCAAACTGACTTTTAAAATGTGCGTGCATGTGGGCATATGCTTCTCCCTGTATTTCTGAAACAGGGTCTTGCTATGCTGTTCAGGCTGGCCTTGAGCTCACTTTGTAGCCCAGGCTGGTCTCTAACTTGCAACGATCCTCCTGCCTCAGTCTCCCAAGTGCTGGGGTTACAGATGTGTGCCACCATGCCTGGCTTTTATCTTAACGCTGAAGAAATGTATTTTTCAAATATGAAAAATTACTTTCTTATTATAATAGAAAAATTTTCAATACCACTAGTTCAATATTGAGCCTTTAAATCTTCCTTCCAGCTTGATAACATAATTGATTATACAACCAGAATACAAGGGAGAGAAACATGGGAGAGAAAAAGCCATATCAGGCAACCAAGGTGTTTACACCTCACCTGTGAGTACCACACTACCTTAATTAGTGGAAATAGCTCATCTCTTTTGAAAGGAAAAGATCATACTATTACATATAATGTACTGCTTTGCTAACATTTAATCCACATGGTGATCATCATAAGCTGTGTTATTATTCCCATTTTAAAGAAGAAGAAACTAAGACCCAGAGAAATTGAGTCGTAGAAGCAGCGTGGGGTGGAGCCTCAAGTCACATCCCAAAGTCGAGCTCTTCTCACCAGACCAGGCTGCCTCAGGGCTTCCTGGGTTTCCTCTCTCTGGTGTCTCTCTTCCGTGTTTGCTGTGGGGATTTGGATGCGTTCCCTTGTGAGTGACTGGCTCAGCCCACAACCAGGCAAACAGAGGCACCAGCCTCTCACAAGGTGCTGAGCAAATACATCAAATCAGAACTGTCCCAGCTGGAGGTGGCTGGGCTGAACTTTGCCCTCATGAATCAGCTCCGTGGAGGCCGGGCACTTGCAAAGGTAATTAACTGGCTATGGATTTGAGGGCCAGGTAAGTCTTGGTAGATGTGGCACCTGGACTTTGACAGTCTCCGGGAGGAAAGGAGGCACTCTTGGGCATGTCCCTGGAGTGGCGTGAAGGACAGCGGGAAGCTTCTAGAGCAGGTGTGTGGGGACGCTGGCTGCTTCTTTCTCTTCCTGGGCTGGTATATTTGAAAAGGCACCACTGGCTTTGCTGGGCCAGGGAAGGTCACCTATGTGAGTGCTGGAGTGTGTTTTCTGTGTCATCATAGATAGAGTTCCTTCATTTGGAGAATCTTAGGTGTTTTCAATTTGACATATTACTGCCTGAGGTCTAACCTACTGGAGTTGGTGAGTCTTGGCAACAAAATGATGTGATTTCAGTGAAGAGATGGAGCACTGGGCCATTGTGGTCAGGACAAGCAGAAAGCAGCTTTCTTGTGGTTCTGCTTACTTGTGTCCCAATGGAGCTGAGTTTCATGGGTCTTTAGGAAAGCCTAGGTTCCCTGGCCCTGCATCTGGGGCTCTGGGGCTCTGGGTCTTTCCTGGAATTTGCTTTACAGAGGCTCTCATCACATCTGGCTTTTTTTGAGAAAGTGACCTGACTTTCCCTGGGCCTCCTGAGTTGTGACTGATGCTGAGGTGGAAGGTAACTGTGCTCTGCTCTTCTTGTGCATTCTGCTGTCTCATAGCTCTTGGCTCATAGCACTGGACCCTGGCTCTGTGTGTTTGAGCACAGCAGTGTCTTGGTTTGGACACCATACCCTTTGACCTTTTGTTCTGATTGATATATTTTAGATGACGCTGGGAGCTTCAGGAATAGGAACAAATTAATAGGCTTGATCAGAATCTTGCAACTTAAGGTAGTTACCAAGGAAGAAGAAAGCCGGGGCTGGTCTAGCCTGTGTGAGCTGGTGCCCTAGGGGCTCCCTAAGTAGGAGTAAGATCTGAGACTGATTTCCTGTGCAGGGGCTCCCTGAGGAGAGGGACACAGGGGCTTGGAAGGTTATCAGTCCCTGCAGCTACTTCCCATTCTGAGGACTAAGTGGGGAAAATTGTTTAATGCAAGGAAGACTTTTAGCTTTGAAAATCTCCAGCTAGGAATAACTCTTCAGACCTGGGTCTTCATTTTCTCACAGCCGCAACTGCAGACTCACATCTGTTGTCTGTCCAGAAGAGGAATGCTTTACCATAGGGTCTCACTCTTCAAGAAGGTTAATTTAAGGGTTAAAAAAAATGTGTCTTTTGAGAGGCAAATGGAAGTTTCTGGTTTTGGGGTTTTTTTTTTTTTTTTGTCTTTTTGAGACAGGGTCTTGCTATCCAGTTTAGGCTGGCCTTGAGCTCACTTTTTAGCCCAGGCTGGTCTCGAACTCACAATAATCCTCCTGCCTCAGCCTCCCAAGTGCTGGGATTACAGGTGTGCGCCACCACACCTGGCAAGCTTCTGTTTATTTAGGAAATATCTTTCAGCTACTCACAGCACCTTAAACTTTATCACTGATAAAACTATTAGTATTTACTGAACAATTTCTGTATGCCAGGCAGTGTTTGGGGGCACTTTCCATCTCTCTCTCTAATGCTGACAATAACTCTACAAAGTAGTTATTATGATTTCCATTTTATGGGGAGAGAAATTGAGGCTTAAAAAAATTAGTCAGCTAGTAAGTGGCACAGTCAGGACTTGAACTCTGCTCTAGCTCTCTCCAAGGCCAACTCTATTTATGTGATACTTCAGCACACCCATAGCAAGTGTTATATAAATATTTGCTGGTGGGATAAATCAAGAAACATTAATTAGGGTTCCTTGATAGCACTTTGTGGCTGCATCTATTAATGTTATCTGTCTCCCATGCCTCCCACATCTGTTGTTCCATATGTACTTTTAATTTTTTAAGCAACATCAATATACTTGCTGAGCCTGTTATTTATTTTATGTATCTGCTCAAGTTTTGTTTTTCTTTTTCAGATTTCTCTGTATCTGTGCCCATAAGGTTTGCTGTGCACAGGGTGTTGAGGGTCACAGAGTGCTCTTTTCACAAAACCTAATCAACCATCATGTTTGGATATAGGCTTAAAATGATGATTTCTGTCCTCATTGTTTTTGGTGCAGGAAAATAAAATAACTACATAACCGTTCAAAACACAAGGGAAATTCAGAGGGTCGGGATGGAACCTTGGGTTCCCCAGTGGCCGTCTCAGCCATGGGGGAAACCCACAGCATCATCAAAGGACCCAGACCAAGGGCTTCGGAGTGGACATCATTGGCCCATTCCTCACCCTCGACACAATGGAGAGAGGTTCTCTCAATGGCAAGATGTCCGCGGGAGTCCACAGCCACAGCAAGACCCCAGGGCAGACCACCAGCAGCCCCACTATGCGTCCAGGCCTGGGGAATGGCCTCATCCTGGGTCTGGAGTTGGCTACTATGAAGGGGGTTATCCCACATCCTTCTACTCCAGGTGTGGATTTAGGGCTTGGACCCTGCTCTCCTAGATGCTTATCAACAGATCATACTTTTCTTTCTTTCTTTTTTTAAATTTCACTTCTTTTTCTTTCTCCACTCTACTACATTGCCCATCTTCTCCCATGTGACTGAAGATAAAATTTTCCTCCTCTTTATCTAGGAGCTTCGTAAAGTAGCTGTTACTGGGGATGAGGGGAGGGGTAGAGGGTAGAAATTCAAGAACATGAATGGGGGCTTCTTGCTCTGAGGTTGCAAGAGGCAACATATGCAGACTAAGGAAAAGCTTTTCTTATTTTTTAGGACCCCATAATAAGCTCCTTATCATCTTTGGGCCACCCTGCCCTGGTGTTGGCATAACAACACCACCACCAGAAAGTGTCCTAGTGCCCAGAATAGTTCCTGGAGTGTGGTAGGCACACAATATAAATGTATTACATGAATGAAAGCTTTAAGAAAAATCAGTCTTAGCAAGGTAGATATAGACGTACAGGTTTTGTGTTCAGAAAGAAGAGGCCACCGTGATGTAATTCTAGGTTGAAGAATCAGAAATTACTCTCTGACCCTGCAGAATTCTAATCACTAGCTCTGGACTAAATATCTCAGGGAATGTTGGAAGCCATTTATGCTCTACTCTAGCTTTTCCAGTTAGACAGGATGACATTTATGCACTTGCAGATTTAGCACTGAAATTATGATAATTATCATAAAGAATTTTGCCTCTGAAATGGTAAAGTATTATTAATACTACCAACATGTTTCTTGCCTTGTTCTTTCTGGGTTGTTAAATTCTCAAAGGAAGGCATATAAAGGACAGAGGCAATAAAAATAATCAGATATAAGAGAGTCTAATGTGACCTTTCCCATCTCATTGCTATCCATAATGTGGATGGAAATTATAATAACACTGGGCTTTTACAGTCTTCTTGGGAAGAGTTTTCTCAGATAATATCTGGGCAGACTATTGGTGGATGTGTGTATTTGAGGAGTAAGAGTTTTTTACTAAAAAAAGAGTTCTAAATTAAAACATAGTTTTTTAAAGTTTTAAATAAAAAAGAATTTTACTGTTTTACAGTAAAAACCACAGCCTTGTTATATAATGAACAATGGTCTTTCTTCCTCTTGTTCTGATCCTGGATGTTCTGTTTCTAAGACCCGGAATGAACTGTGGCTCAGGCAGATTCTGGCCGGGGTGGCCCCTGAAGTTGTTAATTTGTCCAGTGTTCCTTGCTTTGTTTCTGTACTTTACTCATCCTCAGATGGCTGAACTTTTTTGTAATTTTGTAGGGCAGGCTACGAGAACTATCAGAGATACCACTCTCCAGCACTGAGGGATGAATATGCTTATGGAAATTATTACTACCGTGGATACCTGCAGCAGTGGCAGGAGGAAAGAGGTGTGGAATTGTCTCCAAGAAGCCTTTGGGGCTTGGGTTGGGAGAAGCTGGCCTGACAGACAGGGCAGAGGCCATGGTGCCAGGCGCAAACCCTCCCCTTTGGGCAGATGAGACAACAGCAGAGGGCCTGCTCCTTAATGTCTTGAGAAGAGAGGCAAGGGCCTCCCTTCACATGTGATGATGGTACAGAAACTTCCGGCGGTGTTAGTGTGCATGGTTTGCACTGCATGTTTTCCTGACTCTTCCTCATAGCCATGGTTATAGTTCCTGATGAAGTAACAGTGAAGTCAGTTTTTAAGGGCATCTGGTGTGTCCTGGGCTGTAATATGCGTCTATCATTTCACCCTCCAGTGGCGGTCATGCACCAACAGGAGTTTGATACCCTGGACTGACAGGTGCAGGTGTGAGCTAATGGCAATTTCTGACCAGCTAACAGGAAAATCTGTTTCAGTGTGGAATACATACCCACTCACCCCAACCCACGCGCACCCTGATCCCCAATATTGAGCACATGGATAGAGCCATGCTAATGGGTTCAGAGATGCACTGTCAGCTCTGACTCATCAATTTGGCATTTTTTTCCAGTGCTGGGAATCAAATTAGCATGTAGCACATGCTAGGAAAGTACCCTACCACTGAGCTTGTTCTAGCTTCCAGAGCTACTATGTTTTCGTACTTACTGTGCTCCAGTAACACTGCTTCACTGCTCACGAGTGTCTCTGTGAAAGAACTGTCAGAAACAGCAGTGACCTGGCTTTGTTTTGTTTTCTCTGAGGGTGCAGTACCACGGCAGGGGAGTCCTTATGTCTGGCGTGAAGATCATGGAGACCAAAAGGACCTCAGGGAATATAATCATGAAAACCGGAATAGTCCATTTGGAACAAATCATGAGACCCAGTTCCAGTAAGTGTGAAAGGAAAGGCCGGTTTGATAAGAATCATTCAACTCTGACTCCTTCAGGCCAATCTTAAGGTCCCTGGTGGTGATCCCTCAGCTCTCGTAAACCATCTGCTTTTTTTCAGTCCAGTCACAGAGACATGGGAGTAGCCCAGGATGGCCCAGGTCTGCTGTTAACAGGGCCCTGGGAGGAGAGATTCTTATCTCTGAGTTGCTGCTTACTCTTCAACCTGGGCTGGGTTGTGTCTTGTGAGGCTACTGGAACTCTTAATCCTATGTGAGCCTCGGAACTGATGTAGTCTTGCAAAAGTCCTTATGACTGGGTCCTACCTGGGACTGGAGTGCTTCTCCCCTGCCCACTTCTGGATCCCTAGATTGAACATGACCCTGGCATAAGGCAGAGCAAGGAAGAGATTTTTGCCCAAGCATATGTCTTGGTTCTTTAGCCTGGAATTCACCACCTCAGGTGTTCTGATGTCACATGTCCCCATCAACCTGAACCACTGGTGGTACGTGCATCAGACAGCGTGGCACAGTCTAGTGGCACAAGCTGCCTGATGGGATAGTCATGCAGGTACACCAGTGGGTGCAGAGCCACCTGGCAGTGAGACATTGGGATTATGGCCCCATCATGAACATGTTAAGCCACTCTGCGAAGGCAGACTGCAGAGAACAACTCTTGTCTGTGGATCTGAGGCCGCTTTCAGTAATTGTGCTTGGAACCCAGGGGTTCCTGTGTATCTGGGATCAATACATTGGGTAGGGAATGGGAAAGAAGTGCTTTTCCCTGTGGCATCTGTGCTGACCTTAGAATAAGGACAACTTCCAATGGAGAGCACTCAGCTTTGCTGGCTGGCTCAGCACCTGTCTAACCTCTGCTGTCATTTTGCTGCAGCTCTACCAGCTGGAATACTTATAGAGACAGCCCTGCTTCCAGCTTGGGACAGGAGCAGCCTGGGGAACTCCTTCCAGAGAATCTGCCAGCCGGAGCCCCAAAGAATAAGGTAACCTGAAGTGACATGGGGCTGGAGGCCCTTGGCCATGCATCACAACTGACGCTGTCAGCAGTGGCAGGCAGGACCCTTAGGGATGGGGGTCTCCAGCGACCAACTGTCTGCAGGACTCTACGCCTCCACTCAGAGCAGAGCCTCCCCTTGCACTTCCCCCACTTCCCTGCTTCAGTCTTATGGGTCTGAGGTGCTGATCTGGCCCTTTCGCATTTTTGTCAAATTGACCTCCAGAAGAGGCTGCCACTAAGTGTTAGGTCTTAGGGACCCCAGGGCATTAGCAAATTGGTTTAACCAGGAAAAGGAAAGTTGCTAGAATCTTTTAATTCAGATTTGAAAAGCAGGGCTTGAAATCTTTCCTGACTCTTTCATCTCTTTCCTCTAAAATCATAATGGGTATACCAACTGTGCCACAAAATAGAGCTCTTAATTTTTTAAAATAAATTTTTAACTTTGGAAAAGATTTAGTTTTATGAAATAGTTGCGAAGGTAGTATGGAGAGGAGCTCTTAATGTCTGACAGTCTTGTGTTGATGTTCTCTCCCTGATTATCTATGTATGATTTTTGGTGAGTTTCTCTGTGTACCTAGCACTTACCAGGGTAGGGTATCTATTACTGTGATGAATACAACAACCCAGTAACCGCAGTCATGCGTGCGTGTACAGCATTTTCCAGCATACAAAGAGTTGTGAGTCCATTGTTTTACTTATATCTTTTCAGAATGTAAGTTCCATGAATTTCTTATATATCCATACCCCCAGGGAAAGCATTGTCCCAGGGGCACAGTACAGCTCGTAACGTACTTGGTAAATGAACACATGATTAAGCAGTAGGACAAATGTGTTGATCTACAAATGAAGGGATTGAGCTTGGGTAACATAAGTCACTTGTTCAAAGTCACACGAGAAGGTTGTTGGAATTCCAAGTTGAGATTTGAATTCAAGGTCCAGGGCTCGCACTCTACCCACCGCGCTATAATCTATCTTTCAGCAAAAAACCTTGACAACTGAGCATACCCACATTGACTGTGTTTAGTGGGGACTCTGCATCTTGTTTCTTTGAAGAATCACTTGAACAGACCTGCTCCCTGAAATTCCTTCCCACATGTTTTCATTGCTTTTTAACTTTCAGCAGTCGTTGACCAGCAAATCCAACCTTCTCCAGCAGCATGAGTCTGGTCTCAGTTCCAGCAGCTATGAGCTCAGTCAGTACATGTCAGATGCCTCTGAGCAGTATCATCCTGTGGCTTCAGCAGCTTGGAGTCCAGTCCAGGCCGGTGAGTACTCAAGTGATGGCTGTCACTGGTTGAGCCTACTGAGGAAAGGCTGGATGGCAAGGCTCTCGGGGAGCCATCTTTACCTCGTATTTCTGGCAATGAACGATTGCCCCATTTTCTTATGTAGGTCTTCTAGGCAGAGAAGCCAACTTTGGCTTTACTTCCCACTTTTTCTGTTGTGAAAGAGAAAGGAGATTGCACCGTAGCTGCTTCTCAGAAGGGAACACTTCCCACTTTTTCTCTTGTAAAGGAGATTGCACCATAGCTGCTTTTCAGGCTGGGCCAGGAGGCATTCAGGGATGCTTTTAGCAACAGGCAGAGAAGGTGAAAACCAGAGAGACTCAGGAAAGGCAAAAAAAAAGGCAATTGTAGGTGATTGCTGTGGGCGTAGAAGTCACAACAGCCAGAGACTTCTTGGTCTCTTACTATTAATAAGAATCCAGGCTGGGTGCATTATTATTTGGGTCAAATTATCAAATCCTTGCATTATATTCTGACATATTCTCAGAGGCTTAAATCAAAGTGGAACATGGATCATGGGTTTCTTCTAATTATTCCCAGGTGGAATTTAGACAGAAACATGTCTGTGCAGTGTTTCTAGACTAAAGAAAAACAGTGAAAGTAATGTTAACAATGCCATTTGTGTCCACTGGTCAGGGGCTGTCTCGACAGTTCGTCCCAAGACGCCCATGAAGTTCTATGTCCCGCATGTGTCCGTGAGTTTTGGGCCTGGAGGTCAGCTGGTGTGTGTGTGTCCCAGCTCTCCCACCGATGGGCAGGTGCCCCTTGTTGAACTGCATAGCATGGAGGTAGGTAAACAAGGCTCTGTGCCCTGGTGGTGCTGGCACACTGATCACCTAACTACTCGTGACATGCTTCCATGCTCCTCTTTGCCTGAGCCTGTATGTCTCCAAAAGGGGGTACTCTTGTGGGGAGCTGGACCGTGCAAGGCCCGGATCCAAGGCTGCAGGAATGGTGGGCTCTTTTGCGAAAGAAGTGATGTTAGGGCTATGTTTCCTCTGAGAAGCTAGTGGCTCATCTTCAACAGGATAACTCCCTCTGGTTATTCTGCTGTCTCGCAAGACACAAAGCTGCTCCTACAGGCCACAGCCCTGGGATTTGATACAGGGGCACTGGGTAGAACAGTCTTCAAGACCAATTTGATTTTCTGTTCCAGGTTATTCTTAATGACTCTGAGGCCCAAGAGGAGATGAGAAGTTTCTCAGGACCCCTGATCAGGTGAATTACTGTAAGAGCTGCTTAGTAAGGGCTCTTAAGACCTGGAAAATCTTCCTGTCCACATCAGGGCTTTGGGACTTTGTTCTAGGTTTCCTTGGAAGACAAAGTCTGTCCCAGTTGGAATAGAGTTCTTTGTGCTGCTGAATAGAACCAGAGGTGGCCTGAGCTATTTTGAGAAACTATTTGATACTTGAAGACCAGAAAGAAAAGCTCAATTTGGAAATCTAAAAATTGATTCCATTTTGTAGAGTTTACATGGTAGGAAGTTTTTTAGTGTTTTGTGCACTTAATAGATATTAGTGGAAAGGTGGAAGATAGCCTTGGAAATCATTGTGAGTGGATCACAACAGAAAACAATTCTTGCTGCGGTGCCTTTTTTTTGAGATAGAACTATCATTTCCAGTTACCGGACGGTGTGTAGGTCTGCCCTCTGCAGGACCAAAGTGGAACAGCTTTTAAATGTCCAGTTAGGTTTCTGATTTAAAACAAACAAACAAACACAAAAACCTCCAAAACTAAAAAACAGGGTTCCTTTGCTGTTCAGAGTCTTGACTGAGTGTCAGAGGACCTGGCTTCTGGGTTCAGGCATCCTACTAACTGGTGCCACGGTGGTGGGCGGGGCCATTAGTCCTCTCTGGACGTTGGTTTTCCCTGAGGAAACCTATGCCACCCACGGCAGTGACCGTGAAGAGAAAGTATGCAGGCGGAAACCCTTTTGGTATCATCATTACTATATAAATATATTCTTATCCTGAAGCTTCCCTTCCAAGAAAATCCCCATATTGAATTTGAAAGCTTCTCTAGGTAAAACTGAGTGCTGTCTCTATGTCTTCTACCCAGGTACATGGGTGAGGGTATAGAACTCAGTTGGATACTAAGCACTTAGCCCTAATTTGGCTTTGACTTATGAATGACCTTGAGCAAGTAATTACGTCTGTTTATTGAGCCCTTGATGTATATCATTCTACGTACTTATTTGCTGAGGACCAGAGGAGGTAGGAAACTTGTCTAACTGAAAAGTGGCAGACCAGATTTAGGCCCAGGATCATCAGATTCCAAAGTTTTACCTAAGGCCGGGCGTGGTGGCCCACGCCTGTAATCCCAGCACTCAGGAGGCTGAGGCAGGAGGATTGTTGTGAGTTTGAGACCAGCCTGAACTGCTGGGCAAGACCCTGTCTCAGAAAGACAAAAACAAAACCAAAGTTTTACCTGATATTCTGTGCAGTCACTTCCAGTCTCTGGTCCTCAGTTTCCTCACCTGTAAAACAGAGGGGCTGTCTAAGAGAATTTCTGAAGTCCCTTCCTGTTCAAAAGAGAATAACCATGCTGTGAGTGCGGGTGCATCATCCAGCCGTGTGTTACGAGGCTCGTTCTCAACGTCAGCCCCACCTGCACCTACACACTGTGGGGGACTTGAGGTCTTGAACAGGGAAGGGTCTGTCTGCTCACTCCGCTTCCTGAAATCTCTTCACAGGCAAGATGTACACAAGGTGGATATCATGACATTTTGCCAGCAGAAAGCAGCTCAGAGCCACGAATCTGGGACACCAGGGAGCAGGGACTCAGCTCTACTTTGGCAACTATTAGTTCTTCTTTGTCGTCAGAATGGGGTAAGTTCCTGCTTTGACAGGAGGACAGGTGTTGACTGGACTAGAATTGAAGTATTCATGGGATAGGTAAGGTTTGGTTTGTGGCATGGTGTGTAAAGCAGTGTTAAAAAGCAACACATTGTCCTTAGGGAGAACGTTGCTCAAGTGTCAACACCAGCTTGCTAAACTGAACAGTTCCCCTGGTTGGGGATTATTGTACAGTTCCTGGGTTATTGTACCAGTCAGATAATGCCACCGTGAAGCTGTGAATGGTTCCACTAAGCTTCAAGGGTCCTGACAGGCAGAAAATCACCATCACAGTAAAGCTGACGTTTGAAATACAGTGATCCAAGAAAGGACTGCTTTGTGTTTGCATGACTGTGCTCCTTAGGGAGAAGGGAGATGCCTGGCACCTTTCTTCTGTAACTTGGGCTGCCAACACGAGCACTAAAGAGACTGTCCCCTAGGGTGACCCCTTTTACCTTGCAGTCCATGGTGGGGTCTGACATAGCTGAACTGCTGATGCAAGACTGCAAAAAACTGGAGAAATGCAAGCGACAGGCTCCCGTGGCCAACCTCATCAACCTGACCAATGAGCACTGGCCTGTGATGAACACTGGGACCCGCAACCTGCTCACGGGGGAGATCCCCCCCACTGTGGAGACCCCTGAGCAGATTCTGGAGAAGTTCACTAAGCTGCTGTACTATGGGAGAAAAAAGGCAAGTATCCCCCTCTCCCGGGCTCGTTTTAGAAAAGATACCACGTCCTACCCACCACTCATCCCTCTTCCAGTTACATGAACAGGACATACTCGTTGTATTTTATTTATTTATTTTTTAGTACACACTCATTTTAGAGCCTAAAGGAAATTCACAAAGGTTTGGGGAAGAAAATAAAAACACCACTGTAGGTGTTTCTATCATTTACACCTATAGAGTTAGCATAGCCCTACTATTAAAGGATAAGACGTGTTCATATTTTGGTACATCTACTACCTACTTCTCACGTGTATATTAAAAAATCAAAATTAAATTATAGATACAATTGTTTATTTCTCTTTCTTGATCTAAGGTTTATGTGGCGAAGCACCTCTGTGGCTTTAAATATGCTCTAATGGCACTGCTTTATTTTGTTTCATTTGAGATTGGACTCATGTGCATGCCACGTGGAGCCTTTAGCTCTGACCAGTAGTGCCAGTGGGGGAAAAACATAGTCAGTCCATCCACTACAGTTGAAAATATAAGCTTCTTACAGTTCTGTTATCCATTCCAAATTATTGCATGTGAACATTTTATTATGTACATCACTGGCTGATATTGTTAGTATTTTTTAAAGGATAGATTTCTAGAAGTAGAATTTATTGAGTGTGGAGCAAGGAGTATGGAATGCGCAATTTTAAATGTTTCCTGATATGTACACTAAATTAGTTTTCAGAAATGTTGCTTACAAATAATATTCCTGTCACTGTACCTCAGCTGTGCTTAGCATTATTGAATGAGTGAGTTTAGCAGACAGTGTCTAGTTTAATTTTAAAGTCATGCTGATGCTTTGTAGAAGTAATAAAGAACTGAAATTTAAAATGTTTAATATATGATTAAAATAATTTCAAATCAATTTCATATATATATATATATATGTATATATGAAAAATGATGTCCTCATTCCCAGTTACTCAATTTCTCTCTCAGATGTCCAAATATTTTTGCACTTGTAATTATTTTCTTCTTTTTTTCTTATGACATACTGTTAATATGACTCTACTTTCCTTTTTTCCTAATTTAACAAAATTTCCTTTTTTCCCACTTAACAAAAATATCTTAGAAAATGAGCTTTGGAGTTGGTGACCTTTTTCCGTAAAGGGGCGGATAGTAAACATTTTAGGCTCTACTGGCCACTGGGTCTTGTTCCACTGTTGGGCTCTGCCCGTGCAGTGGGAGGGCAGCCACAGACAGTATATAAGTGGGTAAGTGTGGCTACCTTTTATTCCAACTTTGTGGACGTAGAAACTTGGCTTACACATAATTTTCATGTGTCATGAAACATTATTTCGGTTTTTATTTTTTACAGTTACTGAAAATATCTGAACCAGTAGGCAGCACCCGGACAGGCAGTGTGCTGGGTTTGTTCTTTAGGTGTATTTTGTTGTCTTTACTCTTTATGATACCTTCCATATCATAACATATGTATCACCCTCCCTATCCTGACGTGCATACCACCTTCTGTGTCAAACTTTCCTCATTTTACGATTGCATAATTTTCTATGGATAAGTTATAATTAATTCAAACAAATCCCTATACATTGGTCCTTAGATGTGTTTAGCTGTTACAAACAATGCAGAAATGAGTAACCAGTGTTATTTTGCTAAATTTGTGAGAGACTATAAATTTCTAGACATGGAGGCGTTAGGTCAAAGGGTAGAGGTGTATAATGTGAGGTACTGCAAAACTGCCTCTTTAGGTTGTGCAGTTTGCCCTCCTGGCAGTGTCTAAGAGCTTATTCCCCAGGTTCTCACCAATCCAAAGTATTTTAAACTTTAGATGTGTGCCAATGGGCATATATGTACATATATATATATATATATATATATATAAATTAGGTGTAGTTATTTGCACTCCTATTATTATGAATGAAGCTGAATATTTTTAAATCTGAATTTTTTGTCAGGGTTTTTCTACATTAGTCTATTGAGTCTTTTTTAGTCATGTGTTCATTTATTGGAAATTTTCATAGTTTTAGGGCTTTCTGTCAAAAATCAAAACTTTTTGGTGGTCATAGTTAAGAAACCTCTCCCTACTTCAATATGAATTTGAAAACATGAAGCTGAGGTACTATAGTGACTTCACTTTTATATTTAAATATTTATTCTCGGGTTTTTTTAGGTATATGATATTATCTTTTAAGTAAGCTTGTGACATGATGCTCAGGAAAAATTAGTGGGGTCAACTTATAGCCATTCTTCACATATTCACTTTATACTGGGAATTGCAGTTGTACCTGTGATTCCTTTATCCAATAAACATTTATTAGAAGCCACTACTTCTCAGGCATTGAGCCCAGTGGGACATACAGAGATAAATCATTGTGAACTCTACTTTTAAGACAAATGAGTAATGACCATACCAAAAATAATAAAGAAAGAGATTTAAAAAATGTTTTCTATGAGGCAGATTCTTGCTTTACGTCTCACATGCATTATCTTATTTAATCTCCATAGAAACTCTGCAAGTTAGGTTCTGTGCTTGTTGGATGTGTTTACAGGTTGGGACAGTTAGTAAGTGTTAGGGCCGAGGCTGAGGTCTGGGCAGCCCCACTGTGAACCTAATCTTCTACCACCTGCCACACTTCCTTTCACACCGGGACCAAACGTGAGCGAGTGAGGGGTGCAGGGGGTACTGTGGGGGCTCAGAGTGAGGGAGGAGGAGCTGGATAGCAAACAGCTTTAAAATCTCTATTCACATGTGACTAGGGTTATAGTTCTGGAATTGTGCAACATTGACAACTTCAATATAAGTTCTTAATTTCTTCACTTATTTTTAAGTAACATTTTTTGGAGGGGCAGACTTTTGAGTAAACTGGCGATGCCCAGCTAAGCATTAGTAACTCCCTTTCCCCCCTTTCAAATGAAAAATAAATCATTAAAATGTATTTAAAAAGGAATCCTTAATGTCATATTTTACTTGCTCTGGCTGTAAGGCTGAATTCTCTAACTGTTGCTTTAAAAGTTTGTTCTTTGTCTTTCTTTCTCTTTCTCTTTCCAAAAAGATTACAGTGGAAGATGTTGGGATAATCAAAGAACTTGGCGGTGGAATTACCTCAGTGACTTGCCACCTGTAAATCACATTTTTGGGTGCAGACACCAAGAAATTTATTAATACCAGCTCAAAATTTTATATATAAATTGGTCCTTACTAAATAATTCTGAAAATTGAATTAAAAGGTGAATGTGTGTGTGTTTTGAATTTTGTAGCTCTAGCCATTCTTAATTAATAGTGTTACTAATTTGACCTATAGAGGCGTTTAATAGTTAACAGCAGTTAGTTTTAGCACTAGGCAGGCAGGCCAACTCCTACGTATACTGGCTTACATAGGATGCCATTTCTGTAAGAATATGGGTCTCTCCATGATATAGTGAGACTCAGGATGTGGGAAGTACCACCCTTTCAGTTTCTAAGGTTTCCCAGGAGTCTTCTCCCTTCCAGCAACCAGATGGGTAGAGCACATGGAGGACTTGGTGTGGGTGGTTTTATGGGCCAGACCTGGAAGTGGCATCTGGCATGTCCATTTCCATTCCATGTCCTAGACTCAGCCGTACCCAGCTGCCAGGCAGATGGGAAAATGTGGTGCAGCTCTTTGTTCAGGAGGGAGAACAGGGATTTTGGAAGGAACCATCAGTCTCTGCCATAGTTGTTAAAAAAAAAATGTGCTCTACCTCAATAGCCTCTCATGAAGACCATTTTACTACTCCTATTTGAGCCTTGTTCTGTGGGATGAGAGTTTTTCTCATTTTTGGTACATAGGCTCCTGTAAGTATTTTGTAACTTCTGCTAAACAGTTAAGGCTGCTGGCACCCATGCCTGTGGGGGAAGGGAGTGGCATGGCGCAGTGGATGGGTGCGGATGTGGGCCGCCTGCAGGAAGACACCATGCTGCCGAGAGTCTGCCTTTCTGTGCATCCTTCCTCCTATGCACACCAGAGGCTCCAGGTCTCCCTGGCAGCTGAAGCTCTACTGCTGAGGGTGCAGAGATGCCTCCACTGGGGAATTCATTGGATTTTTGGAGAAAGTTGGCAAGGCATTACTGGATGTGATGTTTTGGTTTCCAGGAGGCCTTGGAGTGGGCAATGAAGAACCACTTGTGGGGTCATGCTTTGTTCCTATCCAGCAAGATGGACCCAAGAACCTACAACTGGGTCATGAGTGGGTAAGTTCAACTTGCAAAGAAGCCTAAGAGGGCAGAAACGTGTCCCCTCCAAAGGTGGGCAGCGGTCAGCATGGGGGAAATGCACGTTGTACAAAGAAGCTCACACTGCAGATGGTTTCTGAATTCTCTTTACAGAGCCGAGCAGTATTTCTCTTCTCCAGATTCTTACAGCCTAGCGTCAAAGGCCTTCTTTCTATTTGCTAAGCTGAATGAAACATTTAAGTCTTAGTCCATAGGATCAGAATTTCTGATAACAAAGTCCTTCCACATTTTAGTACTCTTTGGAGGGGCCGTTCTAGATAGTTCCATTAGTGAAGGAAAAGGTGGTCATTTGAGCTCAACTGATAGGGTTTTGGGAGTTAGTAAGGAAATGCCTGATACTTAATGTTGCTGGAGAGATGTGAGCATTGAGAGGTGGGTAGAGGTATGGGGCAGCAGGACTGTGAGCTGTGGTAGTGAAAGATGTTCGCAGGACTGGGAATTAGAAATCGATGGAACCGGATAAGACTCACACAGAGAAAAACAATCAGTACTGAGAGGAGGTGGGGGGCAGGGGGTGTTGGAAAAGGGTTTCTGAATAAGCTTCAGGCTCCACCTAGCACCCCGAATGGCAGATGCGAGTGGGGAGCTCTCCTGTAAGGAGCAGCTGGGGTTGGACTGCGAGAAGGATGTTACCTCTGCACATTTATCTTCTAGCATGCGATCAGGCTCGGAGGTGACCCTCCTAACTTAGGTTTGGACTGGCCATAAGTCCCATGAAGCAGAGAGCTGGATGAGAAGAGAGACCCTCCACTTCAGGTTCAGTCTGTGTCCTTTGTGGCTGTCGCCCTGCCTGGGAGCCCGTACTTCAGGCTGGCCTCAGCTCTCTCTTTGATACTCTCACCTTCGCTGTTCTGGGGCACGAGCCGGCCTGCTGAGTGCTCCGTTATGCTCCGAGGCTGGAACTGAGCAGCGCTATTACGATGTGCGTTCTGAGCTGCTGTGGCAAGGGTGCTATTAACTCAAAACTGGTGTTCTGAGGGGTGCTTTTCTCTTGGGTTTTGAAAATGAACATCCCACGACCCCAGCATGTAGCCTACATCTCCGCTACAGAGTTTTGCCTTGGGCCATTGAGTTTTGATGGGGCCTAGTGAATTGTGAAAAATATCTTTTACCGAGTTTGCTTAAATCTCAAATCAGCTGTAGAGCTTATTATAACCTTGTTAAGCAAATCCCATGGTTTGTCATCAGCAAGATCGTTAATGGTCCCTGTCCTACGCCTTTTTGGTTATTGAAAATGGCCATTTAGTGCTTGTCAGTGAAAGTGCTACAGACCAGGGCTTGTGATGAGCCAGGAAAATGACAGCAACAGCTTTGGGAGTGGTGTGCAGGAGGGCTGCAGGGGAGGAAGGGCCCCAGAAAAGAGCTCCAGGTGAGCGGCTCCTGCTCTCCTGGGCCCTCGAGGAGTGCGTGGGTTATTTTGTTGACAGAAGAAGGCCTGTAGAAATGGTTCCTTAAGAGTTAGGGCATCAGGGCTGAACCACAGAAAATATCCCCAGACCATGTGCTTGTGATGGAATGAAGGTGCCGCTGATTTCCCCAAAAAGGAGGCTGTAAAGGCACAACAGAGGGCAAAGAGATGGTCACCTTCCAAAAGAAGCCACTCACATCAAGTGGGAATATGCAAGGCCTATGTGTTGGCAGTGGGCTGAGACCTCTGGCTGAGTCGCCACTGACTGTTCTTTCCCTCTGCAGCTTCACAAGCACCCTGGCTCTCAACGACCCCCTGCAGACCCTCTTCCAGCTCATGTCGGGGAGGATTCCACAGGCAGCCACGGTACCCTCTAGGACAGGATTCCGTCCACACCCATCATCTGAAGGAAGGGGTGGGGAGGGCGGGGACTTCTCAGGCATGTGAGCATGGCTTTCCAGGTGAAACATGAATAACAGCAGTTTCTTAATTACCTACCATATGTTAAGCACTTTGGTGCATATTACTTCAGTTAATACCTGGAGGTGGGGGTTATTATCCCTATTTTTCCCTCAGATGTGGAAACTGAGATGGAAAGTTGCAAAATAGCTCAAGATCACGCAGTTAGGAAGGAGTCAGGTCATAACTGGCCCAGGGCTGTCTGACTCTAAGGACCTTGGCTTGCACAACACTACAGGAGTCTGCTCTGCTCTCAACAGCAAGCACTGCTGTTCTCCAGGCTTCTCACAGCGGGGCTGCCCCTCCTTTCCTGGGGGGAGAACTTCCCGGGTGCGTGTCTGTCCTTCAGGGCCAGACAAGCCAGCCTTTACATCTTCCAGAGTTGAATGTGGTTGAGGAGAAGGCGGGGCCCAGTTGAGAATTTTTGCATTATAGAGGATGTGATCTCTCTGCTCTGAAGTATTCTTTCCTTATCTTTGAAGTCCAATAACTTTACTAGGATATAGCATGGTGCGAACTGGGTCAGTTTTTCCTGCGGATATAGCATGGCTTTTAAATATGTGCATGCATCTCTCAGAGTTCAGGGGAATTTTTGTGAATATTTGTCGCATTCCATTATTTTGGTTTTGTTTTCAGGAATTCATATAACTACATACACATGGGAATTTCCTTCCTTCCCTCCTTCCTTCCTTCCATTTCTATTCTCTGTATCCCTCGTTTTCCCTAGTGTTTCTTCCTTTTGTGTTCTTTCCGTTTTTGCCTTTATTTCTTTGATTTCCCCCCTACTTCTCTCCTCAACTGTGCAGGCCACATTTATCTCCTCCTGTTGTGCCTCATGTTTCTTCAGGTTTTTCACACTCAGCTTTGCGCTTCCTGGAAGCAATTGTTTCATTATCTCCCCGTCTCCGGCTGGATGTACCTTCAACCATCTCCACTGCTTCCGGCAGCCTTTTCTTTGAACTGTAGTTGGATTTTTTCTGATAACTAGTGTTAATGAAGATGGACTTAACACTTGTGCTTTTTTTGTAATTAGTGTTGCTTGTAGATAATTCTAAGAAAAGAGAAATTATTATTTTTCAGCCTTAATCATCCAACGGGATATTTTATTTTTGGGGGGAGGTGGGTTGAGACAGGGTCTCACTCAATAGTTTAGGCTGGTCTTAAACTTGCAGTAATCCTCCTGCCTCACCCTTCCAGGTGCTGGGGTTACAGCCAGGTACCAACATGCCCGGCCAATGGACTATTTTAAAACAGAGTATGCCTCACAGTTCAGCTGAAATGTCTGTGGTCTGCAGTGAAATTGTGTCATGTCATGAAGTAGGAAACATAAATTGATGCAATGAGCTTATGGCCGCTGAGTCACTGCAGTGGGTATGGTTAGCTAATTCCCCAGCGTGTTAGGGGAGCACACCGAGCAGCCAGAAGTGATGTCCCAATGCAGTGCTCAGTCTTAGGGTATGAGAGTTCCTAATAAAAGGCTACACTTCAGTCCCATGCGATGAGCAGAGTGGTGGGAAAAGACGGCGACTGGACACGCAGATGTGGGTTTTGTCACAGATTTAACCTAGGCTCTGCTTCTGACTAGTGTGCGGACTTGATTTTGTTACTTAATCTCACAAAGCCTCAACTTTTCAGATTTGTGGAGATTTTGGTACATGACCAATAGAGTTATTCACAATAGAGTTATTGTGAAAATTAAAGAGAGAAAGAATATATAGACCTACCAATCACCATGCCTGGTTTGCTGATGTTAGTTCATAAATGTTTCCTTGCTTTCTCTTTACTCATATAGTTATATAGTAATATAGTTATACACTGTTATATACTCATATAGCTACATACTGTTATATAGTGATCCCCCTCCAATTACCTACAGTAAAGCAGAGATAGACTTACACGTTCTTTTTTAAAACAAAAAAAAAGGATCTTTTTTTTTTTTTGCTGGTTCCTTTAGATCCAGCAGATGAGCCTTGGCCTATGTGTTAAAATGAGGTAAGGGTAGAACCTAGCACATGTGATTGCTGGCAGGAGAAATGCTTAGCACAGGGCACAGTCCATGGTCTAAGCCATGGAGATAATGAGAACTGCTGTTATTGTTGTGATTCTTCTTGTTCTTGTTCCTCTTTCTTCTTCTCCATTTATGATGAATTTTCTGAATTAAAGAAGGATTAAATAAAACATGAGGTTGGCAAAAGCATCTTTATTCATTGAGATATTTACAAACACTAAAGAATTGTGAATAGTTTTGACCTCCAGATGTTAGTTGTTAATGTCAACCTGCTGCTCTACCCAACTATGTGACAAATTAGGGTTAGACGGGCTTGACAATTACTTCTTTCCTCTGCTAAGCTTATAGTCCTCTGGGTGTGTGCGTGCGTGTGTGTGTGTGTACCTAGTTATAAAGGACAAACCAATGATCTTCATTTTAAAGATGAGGAAACAAAGGTTCAGAAACCTTGTTCAAGGTCACACAGCTAGTACGTGGCATAGCTCAAGTCAAATCCAGACCCTGTGTTGTTTCTGTGACATTAGGTTGTTTTTCTAACTGACAGTCTCTTATTGAGATTCTCCGTCTCTTAGGGGAGGTACTGCCTTCCGTCAAACCCCAGAGGAAGTACCCTTTATGTGGGGTTTCTCAGTTCCGTTTTTTCTACTGACTCTCTGCTGCCCCCTGGTGGGTCCTGCTGCCTGGCTGGGCTGGTAGGCTGGGTTTTCTGCTTCCTAAGTAGTAACAGGAATTAGACTTACAGGGTTGTTATGAAGGTTAAGTAACCGGATTTATGTGAAAGGACTTTGTGAGAACCACAAAGCAGTAGACATCTGGCGAGGCATAAAGCAGCCCGGTGTTACCCTGACTTCTGTGATGGGCTGAAACTGCCTCCTCTGCTTGTGAGATAAGGACGTTTGAGCTCCCTTCTCCCACTGAAATATCAGAGCGTTATTGGGGGGGGCGCTTGGCTCTAGCTAGTTGGGGTGGAGACACTGGGAAGAAATCTGAAAATTGGTGTATAACTACTAAGGTTGTTTTATTTATCTCCCATTTCCTTATGTATATACATATGTATATACATGTATCTGTCTGCCTTTTAGCCTAGTTTTTTTTTTTTTTTTTAAGAGAACTCCAGATCATAAGTGGCAGCATTGCAGGCGGTATAACGGGCATTTCCCCAAATCTTCCCAATCAAAAAAATAGACAGCAACCTTTTCATCTACATTTTGGGGCATACTAAATGTTTCTGCAAGTCTTCATTATTTTCGTGCTGTTTTCCAGTGCTGTGGGGACAAGCAGTGGGGGGACTGGAGGCCCCACTTAGCCGTGATTCTGTCAAATCAGTCTGGGGACCCGGAGCTGCATCAGCGTGCAATTGTCACCATGGGGGACACGCTGGGTAAGCCTAAACTGTCACCGCCTCCCTTCTCCAGGGTCAGGGTGTCTCCGGGCCAGCTTTACACACCTGTCCTTAGAGTTTCAGAGTCTGCGTCGGGCCGGGGTCTGTGCTCAGGCCTTTTCAGGCCCAGGAACCTCCGTGTTTGGGGATGAGAAATTCCAGGGGAAGGAGTGTGCTGCTGGTGTTGTCTCTTAGAGTTCCCACAAGCTGTGCCGGCCGCACCCGAGACGGTGTTCTGAGCTACAGAGCCACCTCCCAGCAGCGGATGTTCTACCCCTGGGTATACTCTCTTTACATGGCATGAACACAGGGGACACCTCGCCTCCTGTGGCCATTAATGCTTCAGTGACCTGGCCCAGTCAGACAGGAAATTCTATTTTTGCCTAAACTACCCCAGTAATTTTCTAGTCTACTTCCATCATCTCTGTGAGTGCGGCCTTACAAGCACTTAGGGGCTACTGAATATTCCAGATCAGTACATCTCAAGCTTGGTCAAGGGGTAGAAGACCTAGAAATCTCAGTGTTCCTTGTGGACTTTTTTTTTTTTTTTTGGGTATTATTTGGGAGGCAGGATTTCGCTATGCAATTTGGGCTGGCCTTGAGCTCACTTTTAGTCCAGGTTGGTCTCGAACTCATAACGATCCTCCTGCCTCAGCCTCCCAAGTGCTGGAGTTACAGGCATGTGCCACCACACCTGGCCTCCTTGTGGACCTTTGTGAAACGGTGCTCCGTGTAACCTGGAAGAGCTGTGTGTAAGGTTGTGCCAGGTGATGGCAGCTCGCCCAGCACTCTCGACAAAAGGGGAACAATGTTTGTTGAGTCCTGCTTGGGTGCCAGGCACTGTGCTAGGTATTTTACCTACTTGAATTAATTTTGAAGCAATAAAAATGTACAGGAGAACATTTGAAAACAGAGAACAATTTGGTAATTAATGTGATTTTTATGAGGGCTGGGAAAGCCCTCTGTTACTTGATGTTAGCGGGAGCTGCAATTGTGCCTCCAGAAGCCTAGCTGGGGAATTGCTACTCTCAACAGTCCATGTCTTTGCTCAGATGTGGGCATCTCCAGTGCATTCTCATCCTGAGAAAAGACTGAAATGTTTAGAAAATGCCTAATGAAAGATCCATTGGGGGAATGCAAAATAGTGCCTTATTCTGGAGTCTCTGGGGAGAAAGGAAGTGTAGTATCTGAGGTCGCACGTGTTGGCAGGCGAGGGGTCAGGGTTGGGGGATCTGTGCCTCATGATCTGAGAGGTTCATTGATTTAGTCTCCCAAAGCTTCTGCGCTCTGACCCCCACGTCCCCTCTTTCAGCTCTATGGCACGTAGGTGGTGGGACACCACAGGCGGGCTCCATGACTGGGTCTTGTTCTGCTCTTCCTGCAGCTGGGAGGGGGCAAGTGGAGGCAGCCCACTTCTGCTATCTCATGGCTCATGTGCCCTTTGGCCACTACACTGTGAAGACAGACCTTCTGGTCTTGCTGGGCAGTAGCCACAGGTACGTGACTTTCTGGGGGAAGACAACGGCAAGGATGTTTCCCGTGAAATTCTTTTAGCCCTTGCTGCATCCCTGGAGACATTTTTTATTTTTCTGTAGATTTCAGCTACTGCAAGTCCCCTTCAGATTGTTTTCCTGGGCTGCTCTGGGCAAGATGATGAGGCCAGGGGGCTTCAGTCAGGTCCCGCCCCAGGAAGTTGCTAGCTGATACCTATGGGTTGTAATGTTCCATTCTGACCACTAGGTGGTACCCTGGCTCCACAACCCGACATCTTCAAAAAAAAGTTCTGTTAGGCAGCCCAGGGCCTGTTTGGAGAGCCCACCTGGGCAAAGAGGAAAGTGGAAGAAGTTTACATTTAGTGACTGTGTACAAGCTCCTCAGAGCCTCTGTGGTCACTTACTCCCTACTGGCTGTGACATCAGGCTTTTTGCGCGGGAGCGCCAAGTCCTTGGAGCTGGAATGCATAATGGATGATGAACAGATAAACAGCTCCCTCATGGGCCTCTCTGCCCTGGACCTCTCTGTCTCCTTCCCCGTAACGGTTACAGGTTGTGAATGTCTTATGTGGCGCTGGCCTCTTGCTTGCATGGCTTCCTTTGTTACAGACTAACACCGTGTATTTCTAACCCTCACTGGCAGAGGAGGGTTGTCAGAGGGCAGAGAGGCTGGGAGGCTTGGCTGAGGCAGAGCAGCCTGTGAGCCTGTTTGTCCCTGCGGCCCGGCTGCCTAGCACTGAGGCGCCCCACCCTCCCCTAGCCTGTTCTCTGCAGCAGTCGGACAGCGTGTGTGTAGTTAGCTTCTCAACCATCCCATCTGGGCAAAATGGGCCAGAGTGTTAGGGACAATACGTCTCCCCTCGTGTGTTTGTGACCCATGAGGAAACTTCTGGAGGTCATGTCCTGTCTCCCAGGAATACTCTAGTGACTGTGATTTTGGACATCATGGCAAGGTCCTGTAGGACTCCTGAGGCCCTTGGATCATGTTCACCCAGCCACCTTCTTCACTGGCTGAATGAACTCCCAACCCAAGCACTGTCCGTTGCTTTCTGCTCAGCTCTCCTTCCGTTTGTGCTTGGCGTTTTCTCCTCAGTGTCCCGGAAGGGCCATATGGCCCATATGGCCACTCTTCTGTGCTAGTGTGCTCTGGCTGGCATGGTTTTCTTGCAACACATCAGCCTTTAGGGCTGAAAGGCCAACTCTCAGTGTGCTTGAGGGGAGAACCCGGGGTTCCATCCTCTGACAAGGTAGCTGGAGGTGCCCTCCCTGTGTCCCTACCTCCCAGGGCCTAGTGCAGAGCTCTGTGTTGCTCCTAACCCAGGCTCAAGATGGTGGAGGGAGAAGAGGCCGCACATCCATGCTGGGGCTGGAGTCGCCTTCCTGTTTTGGAGCCTCCAGGACCAGCCCAAGATGGAGCCCTTGGCGCTGGCCGATTCCTGAGGACCCAGCCCACCCCACCCTAATCTCTGTGCTCTTATTCCTTGTTGTAGTCAAGAGTTCTTGAAATTCGCAACCACTGAGGCTCTCCAGAGGACGGAAATCTTTGAGTTCTGCCAGATGCTGGGCCGCCCCGAATCTTTCATTCCTTCTTTCCAGGTAACAGAGCCCAGACACAGCTCTCCGCTGAGCCCTGTCAGCCGGCTGTGCACAGCCTGGTTTTAAGCTTTGCTTTTTGGCACGTAGTACTTGGGGCTAAGTCATATACCGCATTTTCCTCATTAGTGTGAGAGTGGGAAGGTTTAGCATTTCTTTTTATGTCCCTTAAAGGTCTGTATTTCACAATATGAAAGCAAAGTCTTGCAGAGGCCTCTCTGCTGGAGGCTCTTGCCTTATTCTCGCCACGGACAGATCGGCCTGTGGTCCTGGGTCCTCCTGCCTCAGTCCCCTCATGCTTCTTACCAAGAGCGCCAGTCCCTGCAGCCCTCTCACAGCTGCCCTGCCTGGGGGTGAGGGGCTCCCACCTCCTCCCTGCTGTCCTTGGCCCTCAACTTCTTTTCTTGCCTCTCAGGGTTCACTTTGTAAGTAGCAGCCAAGGTGCAGGTCTGTCCTCTCTTTTCAACATCTCTGCTTAGTGCCCCACGGTCATCTTAAATTCCCGATGACAGACGCTGACCCCTGTCATCCTCCTATCCGGTCTCCCATGTGGTCCGGGACCCAGCTCCGTGAAGCCTTGTCTATCTGATCCTGCTGGCGGGCTTGGTGTGGCGGCCCCAGTGGTCTCCCTGTGAGGTGGCATCTGGGGGGCTGGCTGCACGATGAAACTGGCACGAGGTCAACGTAGTTCATTTTCATCACACTCTGGAACAGAGCCAGGCAGATAGTGAGGGGATCATTGCCACAGGGCTGGCTCCAAGGCCCCCTCTGACCTTTAACCCACTTGGCCGTGTGTTTTCTTTCCTTGTCGCGTGCAGGAGCCTGACCTGGGCCAGAATTGTCTCCTGAAGGCTGAGTCCTTTCCTGGTGGTGCTTTGTATTTTCTTCTGTGTACAGTAGTGAGAGCGCACACAGCAGTAATAACAACACACGAACGTACAGCACACACAGAGACAACCTCGGAGATGACTTGTGTGCTGTTATCCTTACGTTTTGCCAGACCTATCCTGTCCAGCAAGTCAGCGCCCCCTTGTGGCTTTTCTGCAGACACTTTGTCTCCTTTCTCTTTTCTAGTCGCCCACCTCTCCCTTACCTTGACCCTGCTCTGGGCCGGTTAGTAATGACATTAGCCAGGTTTATTGACTGTGCTCTTCATGCCGGGATTGTGCACCGTAGTTCTTGTGCACTAGTTTTAATTCTGTGGAACAGGCACGATTATCCCCCCACCTTATAAAAGAGGAAACAGGCTGGGGGGTGGTGCGCACTATCCACTACTTCTCTTGCATAATGTTTGTTCCAGGTGCTTTATGTGGATCATCTCACTTAATCTTCACAACAACCGGTGGGGAGGTGGTGTTATCATTCCCGTGCTGCAGTGAGGAAACTGAGGCACAGAGAGGGGAGGGAAGCAGCCCAGTGGTCCACAGTGTGTGTGGTGCTTGGATTCGACTGGGTCTGTGTGGCGTCACAGCCCTTGTGCTGACCTCACTGCGTCAGCCCTGCTTGCATGAGCACTTCCTTGTTTCCTGCATTTGTCTACGTTTTCCACTGGGCCATAAGCCCCCTGTACCAGGCCTCTGTTTGCTTTTTCATATGTGCCCTGGTTCTGTGCTCCACATACACCAGGCTCTCTGGGGACGGGGCTGCTGGTGAGAGGCGCTCCAGTGCCTTTCTGTGGTGATCAGGGCCTGGGAGGACACAGGAAGCTGATGTGAGCCACTCCTGCTTTTTCCTGTTAGGCGGAAGCTGCTGGCTGGATGTGGAATTGTGCTATGCAGAGAGCAAATGTCCCAAATGGCACAGGGCCCTTGATATTTGGATGCCGGAGTTAGCAGAAGCTGGCAGTCAGCTGACTTCCAAGAGGCTTTATCAACGTTTCTTCTCCATCTTTCTATCCCTGGCTGGGTGGACTTGTCACCGGGCCTGTTCTTCTTCACAGGTGTATAAGCTCCTTTATGCTTCCCGTCTGGCAGATTACGGCCTGGCATCCCAGGCCTTGCATTACTGCGAGGCCATCGGTGCAGCTGTCCTTAGCCAGGGACAGAGCAGCCACCCCGTGCTATTAGTGGAGCTCATCAAGGTGAGCGTCTCACAAGTTCTTTGCAGGTGTTTTATCTTCAGTGCTCAGAGAAAGCCGTGGCAGGACAGCTGAGACTTCACATTTCATCTTCTCTGAACATGCTGCAAAACTGGTGCCCGCGGCTGTCTTTGACCACGTCCGCGAGCCCCCATGTGATAAGCAGAAGCCGACCTGCACATAAGCCTGATGTGCGGGAGGGGGCAGTGGGACGGAGGGACTGGAAGCCAGGTGTGTGCTACTCAGGGAAATGCTTTCTTGCATCTGCTTTTCTGGTACAGTAAAACCGTGTGCTGCGGTGAGCTGTTCTAATTACAAAAGCCAGGCTTAGGAAACATATTTTAGTGATTAAAACAGGAAATGATCCTTATTAAAATGCTTTTAAATGCATGGAATATTTTATCACATGTGGGATACATTTAAAAAAGAAAACAAAGAAAACATATCATCCCTTAGTTCCTGGGGAAGAAACAGCAATCAGGCAAATAGTTGTTCCAATTACTTGAAGAAAAATCCATTAGCTAGAGAGTCAGAAGGCAGCCTACCCTTAAGTTTTTGTTTTGCTTTAGATGGGGCCCTAGTGTTGAGTTTGGCAACCAGCAAAATTGGTGGTGCTCAGCCCTCACACTCTGAAATTTCCCCCAATATGTTGATGGTTCTAAGGAGCTCAGGGCCCCAGGGTGAAGGGTCAAGAAGGTTTTGGGATATAATACTGGAATAAAGGCCAAATCAGGATCATAATAGGAAGTGGCATCAGCACTACCTGGGAACGTGTTAGAAATGCAGATTTCAGGCCCCGCCCAGACCAAGGGAATGAGAATTAGCATTCCGAATAAGGTCCTAGGTGATACCCAAGTAGTCCAAAATTTGAGAAGCCTTCTCACCAAGAGGACTTTGCTCAGGGAAGGAGGCCGAGACACCATTTCTCTTGTGTTTTGTTTCCCATTTAAAACCAAAATGAGTTAATTGTTTATTTATCTTGCCATTTGGGGAGGCTAGGTGCTGAGTTTGCTATTTCCTGATGACTTTTACAATTTAACCTTCCTCCTTTCCCCCCCTTTCCCCTCTCCCTTCCCTGTCTCCGGGTGCTCTCTCCCTTCCTGCCCCCACTTTGTGCTCCTGACTTGTCTGGGAACCCGGCCCAGCTCGCGGAGAAACTGAAGCTGTCAGACCCTCTGATTTTAGAAAGGTGCCGTGGGGACAGGGACCCGGAGCCAGACTGGCTAGCACAACTGCGGAGGCTGCAGCAGGAGCTTAAGGTGAGCAGGGCTGAGCTGGGGCTGAGCGGGCCGGACCTGAGTCTCCCTCACTGCCCTAGACATAACATAGGCACAGCCAGTCTGGCCGCTCACATCACTGTGGGATCCCTGGTCAGCCCTGACACACAGGCTGAGTCCCGGGATGGGCAGGACTCTGCGCTTCCCTCTGCCCCCTCTCTCCATGTGCAACCCCTTTGCTGTTCTCCTGTGACGTGGCCAGGAGGGGAGGGTTGTTCTCTCTAAGCGCTCCTGTCACCCTTCCCTGAGGTCCCAGAGAGTGCGCTTCTGACCCTCAGAGTTCCCTGTGTCTGTGAGGAGCAACGGAGCACAGTGGAGCTGTGCCACTTTCGTGTAATGTGGGGCACCTGCTTAAAAGACTTCCGGGCCTTTCTTTTTGGTTCTGACAATTGCGAAAGCTGCTGGCCAGAGTCAGAACAGTGACTGGGGCAGGGCCTCCCTCGTGTTCTTTCTTGCACGCTGAAGAAAGGACGAAGTAGGGTGTTAGGGGCACACCTGGCCTTCCCTTCCTCATCTGCTGCAGACTCTGAGGCCTGTTTAGTCCCCGCCGTTTGCCTCTTGCTCTGGGGAGATGAATGATGCTGTGGCTCTACCTGGTCACAGCGGAGCTGGGAGACTGGGGAAGGAGTGGCCCTGCACGTGTCCCTTGCACGTGACCGGTTGGGAGCACTCAGCCCAGGCTCCCTTACCTTGTCACTTCCACTGGAAGTTTCTTGTTGACTTAATGCCTCAACTACCCCATTCCCAGTCCTTGTTTTTCTCTGTGCTGCTTCAAGGGATTTTACTTTATTTTGAATAGCAAAAGGAAAAAGAAGACATTGGGGATCCTTGTTCCGCTCACTCAGATATTTCAGGAGCCAAAGGAACAACAGGTATGCAACTCGCCGAACTGGCGCCCGAAACTGAACTAGCTCAGTGGCACAGTGCCTGCCTGGAAGGCTGGGGTTGTGAGTTTGAGTCTTGATACCAAAAAACAAAACAAAACAAAAACAAAACCCCAAATGATTGAACTAAATGAGGTAAACTAATTTAGGGAGTACCCACCCTCGCCTTTCCAGGTGCCCTTTGTCCTTGTACCACTGACCCATGTGTCCAGCAACCTCCTCCGCCCAGCTCCTGCCCGGCTCACCTGTCCAGGATGCTCCCGAATCCCTCCCGCCCCCGGTGACAGTCTGCTTCACACTCCAGGCTATGCACACCTGAATCTTTTGCAGGTTGCAGCGCGTTGTCAGCTGACCAATTCTCTGTGTTAGTACCTGCTCCCAGCTGGATAAATTTCTTGAGGCCCAAAATTGCAGATTACGTACATACAATGTTAGTGTTGGAGTCGCTGGAAGCTGTGAAGTTTCGAGTGACACTTGCCGTATGACTGTGGCGGAAATAATGTTTTGATGCGTTTTCATAGCATCCCAACTCCTTTCCCGGGACGCCTGTGGGTGGCCTGTGGGCAGCCCTAATGTCCCCAAGTTATTCCACGATGGGGTTTGGCAAGGGCTCTCATCTCTTTCCCGCAGGCCATTCCCCAGCCTCCTGCACTTCCTCCAGGGATGGGCAAAGGGAAGGGAAGGGAGGGAGCGCTTTGGCTGGGCTCCCAGCCTTGCTGTCCCGAAGCAGGGCCTGTGGCGCTGCAGGCTGAGCAGAGCCGGAGGTGTCTCGGATGGCGCTGTCTGCTGCCACACCCTGGGCCAGGTGGGGCCTTGGGCCAGTCATTTCCCACATCCACACCTTACTTTACCTTAGCAGCGAGGTCCCTTCCGATGAAAATGTGCTCTGCTTCTTTAAAAGCAAAGCCATCATTTCTAAGGTCTGATTTGGGTTTTACAAATTTTATTTTTATTAGTACATGTTTGTAGCACACAAGGGCTGTGTGTGCTGTGGGGAGCTGGCGCCTGTCCTTGCACAGCTTCATCCTTTCGGGCCCTTCCCTCCCCTCCCTGCGCCTTTTCTCGTTCTTATTCCCATTTGCAAAAAGCCTCCATTTCTGTTTTTTAAATTGAGACCTTTCTATGTCTCAAATATTCAACTCCACAAAGACCTTCTCAAGAGAGGAAGAGTTTGCCTCAAGGTTAAAAAGTGGAGAGTTAGACAGACGATGGGGTGGTTGGCTTTTACCTTCTGAACTCGCAGGCTCAGTGCCTCAGAGATCATACAAGAAGTGAGGAAAATACTGCTGTGAACCGTGGTGAGAGGTGTTATGACTCCTCAGTCCTGCCTCCCTCTCCCGCCCTCCCCCTCCTCCTCTCTGTCTCTCTCTGTCTCTGTCATTCCGTCTCTGTTCTCCTCTGTGTGTCTCTCTCTGTGTCTGTCTCTCTGTTGCTCTCTCTGGTACTGGGAATTGAACTTTGCTTGTCATTATGTGAATCAAAGCCACGTCAGCCAGCCAGCCAGACTCTGTGACTGCGGACGAGAGCAGGGATGTTTCTGGTGCCATTTGTCCCCAAGCACTGCGTTTCAGGTCACACTTCTTCCTCTTTGCCCTTTGTCCTCAGACTCTTTCTACCAGGATCTTTCAGGACGTCAGGCCGTGGGGTCCCGTTCAACACCGTGGCCAACTCCTGAGCAGATAGGCCCAACCCAGCCCGGTCTGAAGCAGCCCCTTCCCCTTAAGGGTCTCTACCCAGCAGAAGGAGGTACAGGGCACCCCGGGGCACCAGCACCTCTTTCTTTGGTTCCTGATATCCACCCTCCACGGGCTCGCGATGACGGTGGTGGCACTGTGACAGTGATGGGGGCTCCTGCGGGAAGGGCCTCAGAGGAGACACCGCAGATGCACCCTGCCTCTGGTAAGACTGCCAGCAGGCAGGTGCCCTGGCAGTGAGCCCTGGTGTGCAGGAGGAGGAGGTGGGGAGATGCCTGGCCCAGGGGAGGCAGCAGGGCTGAGGTAGGGAAAGATGTGGAGCGTGGGCCCGCTCTTCACTGAGGTCCTCCTCCTTGCCATTCTCTGCACTGGTGCTTTGCCAGCACCCCAAAAAGTAGGACCAATGTGGCCACTGGGTACCTCTCCTTGGACTGCATGGTGTCTAGGGGAGAAACCACAGGGTAGAGATATGAAGAAAATGTGACCCGTGTCTCACATGCACTGTGGCACGGGCCTGATCTTTCTTCTGAAACAGTCTTGCACCCAAGAGTTTATAGTCAAGAACTGTGGCAGGAGTCATGTTTCTGTCCTGTTCCCACGTTTCTTTGGGTCCATCAGACCTTAGATGGCATGGGTTGAATGTGGGGGCAGTGTGGGAACATGCGCGAGGATTAGCTCTTAGACCTTCGAAGATGAGGTCCTCGGCAAGCTGGAAGGGAAGGTGGAGGATCCCCGTGATCTGGATCCATGTTGCTCTGAAGCCCCAGATTCCTGCAGAATGGCCTTGATGCGTAGGGCATAGCTAGGTTGAGCGGCATGTCCCAGGGTGGCTGGAGTGAAAGGAGACATGCAGGCATTCGCTGCGACCCACCGGGGGATGTGGGCTCTAAGGTCCTGCCGCTTTGCTGCTTTGTTAGGAAAGCCACTGTGCCCCCAGTAAGTTTCTTCTGGATGGTGGGAAAAGCACACATTCAGATTTACTGGTTTTATTTCTGTTTGGTGCCATAGGCGAGAACACAGTGTCTCAAGAAACCTCCCAGCATTATGATGGTCAGAGTGTCATCTCCCAACTTCAGGTAAGAGAACAAGACATAAAAGACGCTGATAACCACTCTGACAGTGCTTCGGCTGTTTTCCAGCCGCCTCTGATTTCTTAGTCACATGCAAGCTCCTCTGTCTTCCACACTGGTCCTTGTCTCTTCTTGCTTCTTCCTACACCAAATGCCAGGAGTTGGGAACGGGACTGTGTTCTCCTTACGCTCAGTGCTGCCTGCCTCTGACCCTTGAAGGAGGCTGAAACAGAGCTGGTTTCATTTTGGCTTCAAGGATCTCTGTCCCTCTGCAGCCCCTTCTGTTGCACCACATGTTCACCATACCCTGCCTGGTTGTAGAATACTCTTGATATTCACTTATTTTAATCTTGTCTTGGTTTATGTCAAAGAAAGATTCTTGTGGCTGTAGCAGTGGCTTCTTGTCTTTGCCTCTGTTAGGCTGTGAGGTGCTGGAGGCACCTGTGCTGAATTAATCATTCCACCTAGCTGTTGATTGAATGCAACTCTTCCCTCAGAAATGGGCCACTTTGATCCTAAATTTGAGATGTTCTTCAGCTTTGCCTGGTTAGAGGAATTATATCATGCAGCTTTTTCAAGTAATGATGGAGCTTCAGGTCTTTAAAAACTTCTGTGATTTACTGTTTTTCTTGTTCTATAGGAAAAAGTAGTACATGATTGTTATAAAAATGTAGAAACAAAGTATCACATAAAGAACCAAACTTCATTGTCCCACAGTCAAATATGTTGGTTCTTTCCATGTATATATGTGGTGTGATCAAAACATATGTGAATGTTTAAATAAAAAATTTATTTTGTACTAAAAGGCATGTTGCCATTGATTCTCCTCAAAAATCCCCCTCTTTGAACACTGTCATTCTTGTCGCTTTCTGAAGTGGTTCTGGCAGTCCTCTTTGTGAGGCTTTTCCGCTGTGCTGTCACACTACCTCCCCGTTCTGAATTGATTCAAAACATTTAATGATCATTTTGACCTTGGGAGAGAGCCAGAAGTCCCACAGCGTCAGATCTAATGAGCAAGGTGGATGAGCATGCGTTGTAATGTTTTGATGAACTTACTTCTTCACTGGGTAACACTCAGCAGCAGTATGGCCTTAGACAGATTGCTTTAACATTTCTGTGCTTAGCTGTGCTGTATGTCACATGAGAGGGTACTAATGGCACCTGTCTCAGAGATCTGTTGTAGGGATTAAAATGCATCACTATATGAAAATACTTAGATCAGTGCCTGGCATTTTATAATCGCCATGCTCGCTAGGTTAAAATAACAAAGCTTTTTCTGTATCTTTGCCAACATTTGTACCAATTATGCTTTATGGAGAGTGTAAAATGTAAATATAACACCAAACGGCAACATGTTGCATAATTCTACTTCTGTGAGGTGCTTAGATGAGGTAAACCAGTAGGCACAGAAAGGAGAAGAGAATGCCTGTGACCAGAGGCTGGGGCAAGGGAAGTGGGGAGCTCATTCTGACGCGTGCAGAGCTTCTGTTGGGGACGATGGAAAAATGCCGGAGGTGGAAGGTGTGGATGGCAGTAATATATTTTGAGTATACATAACACCACTGAGTCACACACCTCAAAGTGGTTGTAGCAGTAAGCTTTATGCAGTCCATATTGTACCACGCTAAGGAAAATTAGTGTGAGAGGTGTAGGCATTTTCTGCTCTCCTCTGGAGAGGGCACTGCTCACACTTGCTCTTGAGCAAGTCTTGTTGGGAAGTCAGTTCTAGGAGGAGTTAGGTTCACTGGTTGCTGCAGTCTGGGTTTTTTGGGGGGTAGTGTGAGGACGGGGCAGTTCCTGCAGGCCCTCTTCATCTCCAGCAGCAGCTTACATACCCTGGTCCAGGCCTTGGAGCAGTTCTGGAAATGGCTTCCAGAGAGAAAGCTTAGCACGCATCACTTCTTAAGGTTAGGGATAACTTGAAGCCTGCATTTGGGACTGGCCTGTCAGTTTTTTACGGCTAAGCCTTACTTTCCCCTTGGTAAGATATGATCCCCTAAGGATACCCCCAGCTTTGCTGAGTGGTCAGGTGGAAGGAACATGTGTGTTGTAACTTGTCAAGTGCTGCATGAATGTTAGTTCTTTTTAAAATTGCAGGCACCACTGGCTCCCAGAGCACGAAGTTTCTCTGAAAATTCCAGCATCTCAGTCCAGGAGGAAGAGGAGGCGTCCTCTGACGAAGCAGATAAACCCTCCTCAAATGCTGCACAGAGAGAAAAATCAGGAGAGATGAAAGACAGCACAAAGGTGGAGGGCCTTGTTCTTTCCTTCCCCTTCTTCCAGCCCTTCCCTAAGCAGTCAGGGAGAATTGGGAGTCTTGGCTGGTTGAGTCCTCTTCCCTCCATTTTTCCAGTCTCATACCAGGGGAGGCTAATCTCACATTCAGGGTGGAGAAACGAACCCACAGCTGAACAAATTTCCCTTTCTCTTCAGAGCTCAGGATTTGGCTGGTTCAGCTGGTTTAGGTCGAAGCCCTCCAATAGCCCCTCTGAAGACTCATTATCAGACTGTACCGACTCGGAGGTAACGCTGTGGGAGGGGCGGGGCGCCCTCCCTAGGGCTTTGCGAGGAAATCTCAGCACCGTGTAGCACCAGGCTGCCAGCCGGCTCTGCCCGGGTCTGGATGAAACAGGGGCTTTGCGTTGGGAGATGGTGGGAAATAAATCTGTTCTCTGCACGAGGGAAGATTATGAAGGTCTTAAAAATTAGGATGAAAAGTTTAACAGAGGGCTAGGGACAGCTAATTTGGATTATTGACCAGAGGAATGGCAGGAGGAAAATGGTGTTTTGGAGAGAGAACCCCAAGGACACTTGTGGGTGGGGTCCAGCATTAAGGGTATAGGAATACACAGAGGTTGGCATGAAGTTGTTAACCACAGGTGTCCCTAATGTTGCCTTTTTTTCCTTTATAAAGCAGACGTCACCCAGAGCATCTTCTCCCCACCAGACTAGCCTGAGCCTCTCACCAGCACTGCCTCTTGAGTCTCTGTCCCTTCCAGGTACTAACACTTTCTCCAGGTCACACGTACCCATAACCTCATGCCCTTTAGTCGGTCAACTGTGGTCCTCTTGGCGCTCCTGGGGCTGGGTGGTGCCTCGTAGGGGTGGGCACTGCTTAGGGCTGAGCAGAGGAAACTGTTCTAACTCATGGCCTCATAGGTGGTGACGAGCTCCCAGAATCCCTGCCTGGTGGAGGCCCAGCCGAGAGCACTGGGATTGGAGGGTTCTCAGGGCTCGAGGTGAGCAGCCCATGGGCTGGGGCCTAGGACTCCTACAGGTGCTTGTGTGTGTGAGGACTGAGCTGTCACTGTGGGGCCTGGAGATGCGGCTGCCTCATGGGAATATGGATAAAGCTTCTGTATTAGTTGACAGTATTAGTTCCTCAGGCTGCTATGACAAAGTACCACAGACCAGAGGGCTTAAACAGTAGAAATTTATTTTCTCACAATTCCGGGACTAGAAATACAAGATCAAAGTTTCCTCCGAGGCCTCTCTCCATGGCTTGCAGTTAGTTATCTTCTCCCTGTCTTCACACGGAGTCTCCTCTGTGTGTCTGTGTTCATTGTCCATGTCTGATTAGGTGCCCACATACCCTCTTTGATGATACCATCTTCAAATACAGCCACATTCCAAGGTAGTGGAGGCCAGGTTTTCACCAGATGAAGTTCTGGAGGGACACAGCTCAGCCTGTATAGCTTCCTTGGGACCACCTCTTCCCCTGTCTCAGAGGGACTGGCTTGCTCTGGTGCCCTTGCCTGGGGCTGGGATAAATTCTTTATGAGTTGCCCACATAGGTAGGGGTTTCATGCCTATTGCCAGGAAAGCATTTTTACTTCTGAAGCCTGGTCTGAATGCTCTTGTGGTATCTTAGGATGTCTATGCGTCTGGCGTTGCCTTTTATGATGGTATCAACCTGATGTGTTATGGCTTTTCTTTCTCACTTGCTTTAGGTGTGGCAGTGCTGGGCCTCTGCTTTGCCACCCCAGGCCCAGGTACTTGCTGTGCCCACTTGAGCCATGTCTGTTTGCTGGAGATTTCCAGAGTTTTATAAGAAACCCTTCCCATGCACTTCTTTTGGCCAAAGTTGATTCTCAGGGAAGACCTGGACATTCTAGGAAGTAGGCATGGACTGGATTTTCTGTATTTCTATCACAGGGTGTTTCTTCTGAGCTCTTCTCCGACGCTGGTGTCCTGACTCCCCCTCCCGCCTTGAGAGGAGTGGTGCCTCTCTACAACCCATCTCAGGTTCCTCAGGTAAAGATGCACTCTAGGCAGGGGCAGGAGCACAGAGCTTTACTGAGGAGGCTGGGTTTATAGTTGCAGTTTATCACTTGATGCGTGTGAGCTCTTAGGGAAAAACTTAACCTCTGTAAGTCTGTTTCTGCATTTGTAAAATGGGGTATTGGTAGCTACCTCACAGATACGTATGTCAAGGGCTTTGCACCTAGAACATGCTCAGTAAGTGAGCCTGATATAAATGTATCTCTTGACCTTTCGAGATACCAGAGATATAGGTGGTGCTGGATCAGTGGTGGGAGTGCAGGGTTCCTCTGTCCTGGGGTCCTGGGCTCACTGTAAACTTTGAGAGAAGCCAAGCTCCCTGCTTCCCAGTGACTTGGGCAGGCTTAGCCCTCCTGTTAGATCACCTGGCCCCTCTTCTTTGTAAAGTCAAATTTCTTTTCAGCATAGTCAAGCGGTGAATGTTGATTTTTAGAACTCAAACTTGGGAAGTCCCCTGCAGCTGGAACGTGTTAGGGGTGCTTGGTTTGCCCTTGCTGAAGCCAGCCAGTCACTGTGGGGTGGACTCTTGCTGGGGGCTGTTCTCTAGGGCAGGGGTTGCTCTTCCTTTCCAGTTCTCCAAGGCTACCAGTCCGAACCCACCAAACCGCCTGGCTCGGCGCCGCTATCCAACCCAGCCATGCTGAGAATGACTGCCTGTCCCAGACTGGTCTCCGGGAGGCACAGTTTCTGTACATCTCCCCTTCTCTCAGCCTCCCATCTGCTCTGTCCTATTCAGACCCTAAAGAGGGTCGTACAAGTCTGCCGCCTCCACTGATGCGTGGAAGGCAAGGGACAAGGACCTCTCACAATGTGGCTGAAGTTTAACTTCCAAATGATGGAATTTATTCCGTTAGGTGGAAAATGTGGAAACAACAGCAGCCTGGAAGTGAGCAGAGTGGCATTACAACGGCACTTGAGGTGGTGGCGTGAGAGCCTCGAGAAAGTTAGGACCCTAAGATTCTTACGGCGGGATCAGTGGTGATGCCGCCAGGCCTGTAACAGGGCCTCAGAGCAGTATTCCAGACCAACTTTGACTTCTTTCTGCCTTGCTTACTGACTAATCCATGGCTCTAGTTAGCAAAGTTTTTGTACCTAAACTCGTTTATCGCTGCCCTTCAATGATTCCCTCTTCAATGACATTTCAGCAGTTTTCCTCCTGGTCCTGGTTTTGTGCACATTCTCTATGTGGTTCAGATTAATTATATTTCTCTCACTTTCTTAGCTGGTCCTATTTTTTCACATCATGGCATCTGGCTATCAAGTTAGATTGCTGCAGGCATCATATTGTCATGGTAACTACTGAGCCTAATGATGCAGATGGATGGAACATCAGTGTAATAAATGGTGGAAAACATTTCCTAAAAATTCATCCTTTCCATAAAAAGGGAGGAATGAGTGCCTGGTATTGTTAATACCTCCCTTTCTACCTCAGGCCTTTGCAAATTGATGTTCGGAGGGGTCACTGGAGCCAGAGGGAGGAGGGGGATAGCTCGGAGATTTCCATTTCTCCTTGCGAACCAAAAATAGGAATGATTCTTGCTGTTTGTCAGATTTGCTGAAAATTGCTCCTCGCAAAGAACGCTTTTTGTATGTGTAATTGTACATACAGGTTTTGTACTTTAATGTACTATGGTTCTGATGTTGATAGCGATTAAACCCAGATAATTTTATAGCAAATGCATGTCTCTGGCTGATTTTTTGCACAGGGAGAAAAACGCACTGATGGTCTCTTCCCTGAAGTCATTCTAATAATGGTTTTATTGTGTGAGCAGGTGTGAATAGCTGGAAAAAGCCCTTTGTTAATGAAGAACCTGGGGATTGGCTCTCTTAACTCCCAGGTCTATTCTGAGGCTATCATTTTTTGCAGTTAAAAAAACACAGACAAAAGCTCCTCTGACACAAACTTGTCATTCTACTAACTAAGTGCTGCGTATTCTGTTCCCTGAAAAGTTTTTTCCACCTCGTAGTTTAAATTAGAAAATGCATGCATAAGTGTTTTGCACCTAGCAGGCCCTTGGTAAATGCAGTTGCTTTTTCTTTCTTGGTTTTAGTATGCTGACACCCAGTGGCAGTACTATGACAGTAGGAGATGAGTTTTGTAAGAGCCAAAATGTCTACGCCTACATCTTGCTCTAGTAACTTTGGGCCGGGTTATCTCAGGAGGATGAAAATATAAACAATAATGGGGTTATCTCTGGAGGCTGAAAATATAAACAGTAATACCTACTTTAAAGAGACATTGAAAAAATTGAGTGAATCAAGGCCTTAAAATTGACTGGTCCATGCTAACAACTTTATAGGTGTTCTAAATTATTGGTGTGTAATCTAATAAGTAAAATCTTGCTTCTTATGCCTACCAAATTTAAGAGTGGATTTTTCATGTTTGATCTAAATTTATAATGGGGATAATAATTTAAAGGTCCTTCTAAGATACGGTCTTCTTGCTTCTCCTCCCACATCCCATCTGGCAGCGGTGCTGAGTCATGAGGTGCAGTTTCCCTGGGAACAATGACCGGGGAAGTCCTGACCAGTAAAAAGGGGCACTGCAGATGGGGAGCATGAAGGCCAAAGAGGAAGACACAGACTCCAGACACTGAGCTCACATATCCTCCTCCTGTGAGGCTTACTTTTGGGAAGGGCTCAGCTTATTTACTTCCCAGGTAAAGGAATACACAGCAGTGAGCACATTTTCTGAGGAGGAAAAGTACGGTTGTTTTATGTACTAGAGAGGGAGGAGGTTCATGCTATTCATTCTAATTCATAATTGAAAGTTTTCTTTCAGGCAAAGTCAGAATATGCCCGTTAATATTTATATGCTTGGCTGAAACCAATCCCATTGCCCATTGGTCAGGAAAGTTGGTCCAGTAGGGGCCTCTCAAAGTTTTTAGTTATCAGCTGTGTTGCTAAAGGTGACCATCATCTTACAGTTCAGCTGCTTAAAACCAGTTGTAGTGAAAAAAACTGAGTACGGGTGGAGGCTTGGGGGATTGAGCAGGATGGGAAAGTACTGGGGTTAGTAGCCCATGTACTGGGAGAGGATTCCGGACTTGGGAGGAGGCTGGCTTTGACACGGGGACTTGTCTTGGGGATAATCAGGTCTGTGAGTTGAGGCAGAGCCACTGGCTCCCTAGAGCCTTGTGTAATGTGGACTCTAGAAAGGAATAATTGTGCTTTTTCCTCAGAGGTCAGGTGGAGCCAGTAGGGCCCCAAAACAACAGGCCAAATCTAGGCCTGACCAGCCTGAGCAAGATAGGGTGCATTGTGTGGCTCAGAGGCCCTCTGTCCACCGCCACGAGCCATCTGTGCAGAGAGAGTGAGCAGGATTCTCTCTGTTTAATCAAAGGAAGGACCCAAAGATACTCCTTAAAAGGGAAGTGCCTGAGACATTATTGTTAAGTTTGTTTGTTTTCCCCTGCTCCTCAGTAGAGTACAAACTTGAAGGAAAAATAGATCAGGGCTAGGGAATAAAGAAGCTACATTTCCCTTGCAAAACTGAGTGGTAGTGTGCAAAACTGTGATTCTGCTATATATATATATATAATTTCATATTTATATGAAAACATTTAAACTTAATGTTCAGTAATTTGAAGGAGAATAAACTGTTAAATTCCATTTAAGTGTCCTTATCACATATCCCCATCCCAGACCTCTATCTAATCCGCTTACGTGGCCATAAAACTGAATAAGCCTGGGTTCCTCAGTCACCTGCACGCACTCCCTTCCCAGCCCTGACTCAAGATTCAGGTGGCCGAACATCAAAGCTTTCAGAGCCCCCACTTCCCTCCGCTGGAAAGCTGCTTGCATTTTGGTTTCTTCCTCTGAGCATCCAAGAGGAAGAGAAGGAGATCACATCTTCTCCCACACTAAAATCGGGATATTTTCTACCGAGGTAATAGACAAAACGTTCTTCAGCTTGAGAAGTATAATAGGTGTGTAATCTCCTTCTGTACTCACAAGACTTTTTCTGACCCTCCTTCCCCATGGCAGAATTTTTTCCCTCTTTGGTTTTCTGTCTTAGGCTAAAAATTGCAGTATAGTCAATGTGATCTATAAGCAATAGCTATAAAATGTAGGTACTCAGCTGAGGTTGCCCCTACATGGGGCCTCAACGCCTGCCTACTCTCATAAAGCACTTAGGCTGGTCTGTCACTCATTCAGGCCCTTCAGGAATGGCTTCTTAATGAGATTTAAAGTTATTTTGAACAAAGACTAATAGCATGTTAAAATGTTTCCATCACAATCTCACTAAGTGGAGGAATCTGCTTCCCACACTTTCATCCTTTTTGTGTATTTATAGCCCTAGGTAATAGAATTTTTCTGGAACAAGGTCAACAGCAGCTTAATTTAACTTGACTGGCCTGTGAACACTCCCTGTTGTTTTCACATGAGATGTTTTCCTGGTCTCTATTCATCTGAGGGAGAGCCTACTCAACTTTTCAAGAATCTTTAAGAATCATGGCTTTCCTTGAGGTTTTAGCCTTGGGACCCATGCTCTCCCCACATTAGAAAGTGATTTCAAGTATTTTATACCCCACTGCCCACGTGGTTCTCTAAGCCTCTCACCTGGTCCCCAGTGGAGATGCAAGCTGGCTGCCCACCTCCATTTGTGCTTACAAAATGGAGTTTTCTTCATGAGAGGCTGAGATTAAATAAGATATATTCTTGGAGTCTCTTGGTAGCTACAGTGGTCAAATATTCAGAATTTCAATAATAATAATAGTAATCACATTTTTGAGGACTTTGTGTCAGGACTATTGTATGTATTTTGTGAAGGATATAGTATTGTTATTCCAACAATACAATATATGAATTGAATAAAAACTGAAAAGTTAAATATCTTGCCCAAGTTTACATAGCTGTGAAGGATGGAGCTGGAATTGGAATCCAGGTACTTGGACCTCAGAATCTGGCCACGTTGTCTCTGGACTATGTGCATTGGCTCATTGATGAATATTAATAGGATGGTGTGTCAGCTATTAATTTTTCCTCAGCAAAGATCAGATTCTGATTTGCCACACAGCCATAACAACATTCCTTCTCACTCCCCTGACACTGTATAGGACTTGAGGCAGGAATATACTGAATATTGCAGCCAGTGAGCACCTCTGAAGGGGAGGAGTGGAGGTAGGGGGTGATTTGGGCTTTGTGCACACACAGTGCCATCTCGTGAGCAACTCTTCTACATTAGCTTGTTCCTCCCATTGCTATAACAAAATATTGAAGCTAGGTGGTATAGAGTGATGTTTATTTAGTTCACAGTTTTAGAGACTGAAAGTCAAAGATTGGGTGGCTCCATCTGGGTTCTGGTGAGGATCCCCTCGACTGGGTCACCATAGGGCAGATGGTTTCACACTGCAGTATATGTAACAGGGAGAACTCACATGGTCAAGCAGAAGCCAGGGAGGGAGACCAGTCTTTCTCTTTTAGAACCACTCACAGAGTCCTATGAGAACCTCCTTAATCTCTTCCCAGGACAGCATCTCCCAGGACCTGATAGATTTCTACCACCTCTCACCACACTGGGGACCAAATTTCCAACATACAAATCCTTGCGGGGTGAGTGAGGGTCCCACTTGAACCACATCCAAACTATAGCAACAGCCACAAACCTTATGTACCAGACTAGAGCAATGTCCACAAAGTCTTACTTACCAGACTAGGGTGTAACAGATTCTGTGTCAATAAATACGAACTTTTGGCCAGAAAATTTTAGACAATTTTTATGTTTCCTAAGACTGGATCCTTGGAAATTAAAGGCCTTAACTTTGAGTTTTAAGAGTGATTTTGGAAGGTAAGTGACAATCATTGACTTTTGGAAATTTTTTTGCGTGTATTATAAGTATAATCTGGGATCACAATGAAATATCATTATCCCCAAATGAAAATAATTTGAGTTTGGGAGCTCCAGACTTTATTTGTACTTCTTCGATATTTGGGTAAACATTCATGAATTGAGAAAAAATCAAAGCCTTACAGTCATGACACCTCTGTGTCATTTTTCAACTTCTTTTCTTTGAAAACAAGAAAAACAACAAACCCACCCAAAGCCCACAGATGGAGTTAGTCATCCTCAGAATGCACATCAATTAAAACTTTGAGTCAGAATATAGCCACATTTGCTTTGTGCAACAGATACATTACTGACAAATTGTGGATACCCTGAAATTTGCTAAATCAAATTAAGTTTTGAATGCACTAGGATAGAGGGAAATTTAAAAGTAATTGATGTCAAATCTCCAAAATAAAGAATTATTTGCACAGAAAATAATTACTCCCAGTTTATCACTTTGTAAAAGCAGACTTACAGTCTTGGGGGGCATGTAGTAAGGATGAGAAGACTTTTAGTTCCAGACTTATGTCTCCTAATAGCTAAATGTGTCACTTTAAGTTAATTTAATCTCTCAGTCTCTTTAAACTTCTCAGCTAAATACTTGGGATCTGCTCATTCAACAAACATTTATTTAGCGTCTCCCATGGGCCATATAAGCAAGACTAAAGTCCTAACTGTCAAAGACCTCACAGACAACTCGGAAGGCTAATGAGCTACCAAGTTTAAACCAAGGTTATTCTTGCTTCAGGTGCTCTTGGTGGGTCATGGTGGCCCTAATGCTGCTCATCAGGAAGGGAGGTTATCTGGAAGGTTCTGGACAAGGTAAATTTACCAGTGGAAAAGCCATGGTCTGGGGAGGATAATCAATTTTTTCTAAACTGGTTTAATTAAAGTTCTGATTTCCAGGGTGACTGTCTTTTGACTATAGGAACATAACTTAAAAAGTGAAGGTTTTTAACTTATAACATTGAGGGTATATTTGTGGTAACAAAAGAATCATTAATAATAGCTAAGACCTTGTACCAGGACATTGTTGTGCAAGTTTACGTGTTCTTACTTAAGGCACCCAGTTTAAATAACACGCTCACATTGACATGGAGCTAGTAATACATCACGCCTGTGCTTTACAGATTTGTCTCCCTTAATCAGTAAAACAACTTGAAAAGTTGTAGCCTCACTTGCCAGGTGAAGAAATGGAGGAGCAAAGGGTTTGAGTGCTTCCTGTCAGGACCTGGAGTCTGTCCTCTGCAGTCCGGTCTCGGAGCCTGTTCCTTCATGTATTGTTCCCTTCTATTAAAGCAGCTGCAGGGCTGGGGATATAGCTCAGTGGAATAAGCGCCTGCCTAGCAAGCGCAGGGTCCTGAGTTCGATCCCCAGTACTGCCAAAAAATAAAAAAATAAAAATAAAGCAGCTGCACCTGTTCTGAGACCCGAGCAGGACCAGTGAATTTCATCCTTAATCTTACAGTGTCTCAGTGGGGCTTACTCTCTGTGCGTCCCTTTCTGTGTTGTTACTGAGGGATACTGCTTATTACTTCAAGTGTTCATGAGTAAGTTTTCTTTTCCTGATAGACTTATGATTTCCCAGGGCCAGGAAAGAGGTTGTGACCCAATGATCTCCGTTTTTCTAACACCTCGCACAGTGCCTATGCCTCATAAGAACTGGGTACTCAAAATAGAAATCAATGAATAATTTCTCCAAATCAGAACCTTAGAACTGTTTGCAAGAAAATATCCACAAATTATATCTGGGCTAGACACAATCATTGACTTTTTAATTGGTTTTGTGTTTTACAAGCATGGTTTGGGATTACAAAGAAACTTCATTGTCCTGGAATTTGAGTTTGGGAGCTCAAGATTTTATTTCTACTTCTTTGGCATTTGGATAGATACTCAGGAGTTGAGAACAAATCAGAGCCTTACAGTCATGAGCCCTCTGTGTCACTTTCCAACTTCTTTTCTTTGCGAACAAGGAAAACAACAAAGCCACCCCGGAGTGCACACCCTGTTGTTGCAATTGGAAGCTCATACAGTCTTGGAGTACAGTGAGTGCCAAACAGAATCTGGGAATGAATGAATGATCAAATGAGGGAGACCAGGAATGCGAATGAGGCAAGTGTCACAGGTGAGAAACTGTCCCGAGGCAGATGAGATAGATCTGGGGAAGCGGGAGCCTAAGGCTGGCTGCAGAGGCCTCCAGGCTGGCAGCCTTCCTGGCGGTGATAGCAGTGCCCTGTTTAAGGTCAAGACGAGTGATGGCCTGAATTTACAGCTCCTCATTTGACCCTCCAGGGCGCTTATTTCTGGCAGAAATGTTTCTTGGTTTTAAAAGGTACTTTACCCCTTTACAACCTGTGTAATTGCAATTGGAATGCTTTGCCCTGTAGTGTCTTAATTAGGTCAAATTTTATACCAAGGGCTTTAACTTAATGCTATATTTGCAATTCTAAAGCCCACACCCCTTCAGTGCTGCCAGGAAGCATTCACACTTTCTCGAGGGGGTGCACAGGCCCCTGAGCTTGTTTAGGAACTCCTGTGGGGTGGGAGAAGGGACAGTCCAGAAGAACTAGGCCAAAGGCAATGTGTATGTCCGGAGAATTCTCTGAATGCTCCCAGAGGGAAAATTCTGTCTCTAAGTTACCATGTTGTAAGCACTGCTTGGATAATTGCAGGATCCGAGGTTCTTCACATTTAGTTAAATTATATAGTTTTGTTCTCCATGTGTCAACCCCCCACCTTTTTATTATCTGCCTTTTATCAAGAAGAACATGCCCCTGAGTTACACCCTTCCTCTCTCTGCCATGCCACCCCAATAATGAGAAATAAGCCGTCTGCCAAGAAAGCAAGCATAATATAAAAATAACACAAATACATAATCCTCAATCCAGAGGGAAGGGAGCGGCTGCCACCTGGTAGCACACAGAAAACAGTTGAGTATTTGTCTAGCAGAGAAGGTTCCCCCAACAGGCTGTAGGGGAGGGTCAAGGGGAGGTCAGTGATGAAAATCAATGTTACGGGCCCAGGTGGAATAGGGACCTGGTGGAAATCAATTGGGCAAGCTCAGTGCTATTGTCCCTGGTCACAGGGCACACCCAGGAGGCACCTGAAGAGGTCATCAATCTGTCACCGGAAGGAGGGGAGGCAGGGGTGGGGGAGGGAGGAGGTAATTGGAATTGAGCTTCGGTGAGACTTTTCCTCTAGCTGGTACCATAGCTGGAGAAACACGAAGCCGAGCCTCCCCGAGGTAAGGAGAGTTGCGACTTTTTTCTGGCACTGGGGAGTATGACCTGTGAGGTTGGAAAATGCCCTCTGGCTGCAACATTTCGTACAAACCTCTTTTCTAACTCTAGGTGTAATCTTGGATGAGGCTAAAACTTTACTCTCCTGCTTAAGAAAGGTACTTCCTGTTGCCTTGATGGACTTGTGCTGATTTACATGTAACTGGTACCTAATTTCTTAATCAAATTCTATCTGACTGAGTAGAAATTCAATTATTAGAAATTGTGCAATGCACGGAAGCTGATCAACCTTCTGTTTTGTTGATAAATTGGAATGTTGAAGCAACTATATGAGACGATGTGGCAGTTCTTTCTAAGGAAGAGGCTGTCACAGAGCTGTATAAATCAGAAGTGCCCTTAAACTGTGGTTGGGGAGACATGATATGGCAAAATGTCTACCAATAAAGCGGAGCATTACGGCAAATCACCCAGTTTATACACGTGGGCAAAGCTTTACTTCTTGTCCATGTTGGAGAGCAAATGAAGCTTGTACATATGATGAAAGTCACATTTCTGCCTCTGTGCAGCTGTTTATCAGCCACTTTTTAACACATTTTCCCGTATTAATGAGGTGGCATGGCAGTTCCAGAATTAGAACAGGAATGTATCATTGTCTGCCTTATCTGAAGATGTGCCTGCTGTCAGCACGATTACCAGGGGAGGGACCATGAAGGATGAATGTTTCGGTGTGTGCAGCAGGTACTGCTCCATCTTTCTCATGCCCCACAGGCCCCTCGTGGGCCATCATCCCCAGACCTGAGGTTGCTGCTCACAGATCTTACTGAAACTTGGTCTCCTTGTTTCATAATTTGTGTGTCACTAGGGTTTGGAAATTCCTTCTGGCTTCCCTGTTTTCTAATATAGTCCCTGGTACTCTTTAGGTACTTCTTAAATATTGGATGAACGATTGAATGAGTGAAAGATTAGGTCAGCAGACGGAGCAAGTGCTCCCTCTGAGGCCGCCCTCAGCAAGCACGGTCTCATGTCACTGTGGCTTCCTGGTTCGTACGTCTGGGGCATGGCTTTCTTTGCACTTGTAGGCAAAGGTAAAAGGACACTAAGAGCCACTAAGGAGCATATGGTGTACAGCCCGACGGTTTCCCAGTGCAGGTCTGCAGCGGCGCCAAGTTTCCGTCCGTCTACAATGGGTTGAGAAAAGCAAGGAGAAGGTTGTGAGTGTTTGTAGAGCTAAATGTATTCTCTGTTTGAATTTCAGGATTAACTCCTACTTAATTTGAGATTAGAATTCCATTTCTTTAATGAAATGATGGTAATAGTAGATGATAGATTCTTTTATACCCCCTCAAATGCCCTTACTTGACCAAACAATGAATTCCTAAAATCTCTGAATCTGTCACATGTTTTGAAGGATGAGGAAGAGAGGATATTTTATTAGTCTGCAAAATCCCAAAGTTTGGAACCACTGACTGAACTTATGTCTCTTCTACGAAAAATTGACTTAAGTCACCCGTGGGCCTTGTGTGACTGGGCTGCCTAAAGAATCAGCTCATTTCAGTAAATAAGATACTTCAAGTCTTACAAGTGCCACCCTCCCCCTTACATTTTAGAGACAGGGTCTTACTACATAGTCCAGGCTGGTTTTTGAATTCACTCTGTAGCCCAAGGCTGACCTTGAACCCATAGTGATCTTCCTGCCTCAGCCTCTGAGTCCTGGGTTTACAGGCATGCACTGCCATGCTTGGCTCCCAAGCCCCTTTTCTGCAGTCTCTTCAGAGCAGGGATCTGGGTTGGATCCTAGGCTCATAGTAACACCTTAACTAAGGTACAGGAGAATTTTTAAGTCCAGGTCAGTCAGAATAACTGAAAAGCCAAGGATTTATTAAGGTCTAACGTGCTCTCCTCTTCCAGGCATGTACTTGCTGTTTTGTTTGTATGTACAACACATGTGTGCCCTGTGTACTGCAAAGTCTCCTCTGAACTATGAGAATTCCACGTGTTGTAAACTGGGGGAGAAAAAGATCCCAGACAGACCGACCTCCTCAATTCCACACCCTTTCTCTGAGTTCCTGTGGTTCCTCTTGTCTGCGCTGCAGAGCAGCACCTGGCTTTTACAGTCTTGTGTTCCCCGCCTGTTATTCACAAGACTTATCTAAAAGAACGAGAATACTCCGTGCAAATCTTGTTGTTAACTGATACAATTTTTTGGTGTACTCAATCTTTTCCGGACCCCGCTGGCCCATGCTGCTTTTGCATATGTTGGGAAGATCTGAGATTTCATCCACCCGGTTTCCAGTCTGGGCTCGTGACTGATGGATGACAGTTTTTGAGTGAGTGCTTCATTGTGCAGCATCTGCATCCCCGTGGCTAAGTGAGAACAATAGTACTGACCTGCCTTGCAGAGAGAAGTGTCATACGTGGTAACTGTCCAACGAAGCTAATACTCTTTGAGAATATAAATGTGAAACGTTATCAGCATGGTTAATACCAGTCTTCAGTTTAAAAACATTTTTTTTTCTTCAAACAGAGAGGCAGAAAGATTATTTAAAGGAATAGTTTGAATAGAGGGCTACGGTTTGTTCTTAATTCTTGACTGACTTTGATCAGAATGGCATAAGCTGCGGGATGCAATCTTAAAGTCCTGAAGGTAATTATTTCTACTTCAGGGCATGGAGTCTTTCTCCTCCTCCCACTGGGGCCAAAAAGAAAGAAAAAGCTAGGAAAGTTAATGCTCTTAAAACATAAGATGATTTCTACATGTCAGGTCTGAAAATAGTGTTTCCTGAAGCTGCTGCTACCAAAGAGGCCACACCAAGGAGGAAGAGACAGGCTTGGGCTGGCCTCAGCCTCTGACATTCTGCCGCAGAAGAAGCCAGAGTGCGGCAGGGAGTGGGCACTGCAACGATTTTTTTTTTTTTTAATTAAAGTCCCTATTTGTTTGTTGGAATTTCATGAAGAGCTAACAATTTTTGTCTACTTGTGCTAGATGCTGTTGGTTCTGCAGCCCTAATAGCTTCCCTTGGCTGCTGTAACAAATTACAACAAACCTAGTGACTTGAAAGATCAGGTATTTCTTAGCTCACTGTTCCGGAGACTAGAAGGCTGGAATCAGCCTTGATGTGCTAGATTCAAGGTGTTGACAGTGCTGGTTTCTATGGGAGCCTCAGTGGGGGAAACTTTCCCTGCCTTCCCCCCCTTCTGGGACGGGCGCCCACGTCAGTCCGGTCCCCGCTTCTGTCACCATGTTGCTTTCTGTTCTCTCTCAAATCTCCCTCTGCCTCCTTTTAATAGGAGTTTTTAATTTCTATTATGTTGGGCCAACCTGGCTAATACAGGATAATCTCCCCATCTCAAGATCCTTTAGTTTAATTACACCTGTAAGCCCCTTTTGTCATCTAAGGTAACATTCATAGGTTGCAGGGATTAGAAACAGGATACGTCTCCTAGATATTATTCAGCTGTTACAATAGGCAACAGCTCTCTCTACTTCCCCTTTCTAACAGCAGCCTGATTTTACTCAGGCATCCCAAGTCCTTGGTTTTAGGGGACTGTGGTTCCTCCAATTCCCAGAGCCAATCTTGACCAAGCTGGGGGTGTTGCAGCTATTCCGTTCCTCGTGCTGGTCACTGGCTCAGAGTGGACATGGGACTCAACTCTGCTCACGGCATAGGAGGAGAAACCTGCTGTATAAGTCATGGGCAGCTTCCTTCTCTCTTAAAATGGGAAGATGGAAACAATCTAGGTCTTGATATCACTGTTGGGATATTAAATTTACTATCCCTCATTCCTTTCTCTTTATGTTTGTTATATAGGCAAGGGTTCCTATGGATGACCTAGTTCCTTTGAGTTGGATCCTCTGACTTCAAGCTACTGAGGATAATAACTTTATGCTTGTAAGTGTGAATATTCCTGCCCAAGATCTGCTCTGGCTCTGGACTTTACCAACAGCTATCTTAAATCCATACAAAACCTTGTGGTCTTTGATGGGAGTCTGTGACTCTAGAAACTCACCTTCATGATCCAAATGTACAAAATGCAGCATGCCACTTTTCTGCTTATTTGCCCCACATATTCATTGAGCATTTATTACGTGCCAGCTATTGTTAGCATCGCTAAGATTCATCTGTGCATAAAACAGATGAAGTCTTTGCTTTCCTAGAGCTTACATTCTAGTGAAAGGAGTCAGAGAAGTGAGCAAAGAAATAAACAAAGAAATAAGATATAACACACTAGGTAGTGGTAAGTGTTACCAAGAAAAATAAAACCAGATCGGGGGAGAGGGTGGTTAGGGTTCAAGTGTCCAGCAAGAGGAATGAGTCCTTGTTTCTGAGTCCCACACCTAGAGATTTCTCACTTATGTAGTAAGAATGCTGAGGCTGACTGAACAATTGTCTAGGGAAAGAGCTAAGAGCAGAGTTGGCCTAAGACATTCTTCTGAGGCACTGGACATGGGGATTGGTGAGTTAATTTGTCATATTAACCAGATATGAGGTCACAATATGGAAATAAGTTCAGAGACTAAATAAGGCAAGGAGAGAGCAAGTTATGGGTGCAGGAGGACTTTGCACAGAACATCCTAGCAGGCCTTATGGCCCAGAAGTGTCCCAAGTGGTGTCCTGCAGGAAGCCCCCCTCCCAGCAGTGAGCTGACCTGAGGAGCCCTGACTCCCTCCCCGACCCCCCGATGGAGCCTGCCCCTGCATCTAGTCCTGATTTTCAGCTCCCTTGTGCTGAGTAAGGTTTCATTAGATTTACTGGATTGGTGAAATCCTCAGGAACACACATACTCCCAGTGGAAAGATTGAGGGGTTACTCTGCATTAGTGACAGCAAGTGAGAGAAAAACCAAGAGGGTTTTCCTGGGATCCTAATGCTGGACATGAGACAGTGTGTGAGAAGAGGGCTCCAGAGCAGTGTGATCTTGAGTGAGTTAAAACCTTAGGGCCCCAGTTTCCTCATCCATAAAATGGATGTAGTAATATTTCTTATGTTATAGAGTTTTGGGGCAATGATTACATGAGTTCATACTTACAGATAACTATGTTGGGTGAATAGTGAATGCTAGATAAATTCTAATTATCTCCTAACAGATAGCTTTGGAATGGCAGAGAGAATCTATGTCAAAGGACATCTTTAAGTCTTTTTATCAAAAAGGTTGGAAATTCTTGAGAAGAAACATGTAAGTTCTTTAATGGTCTTGGCATTTTGATTTGGCTATTTCTTCCTGCTTTGCAGCCCTACTCTCCCTGCCGGCAGTGTAAATGCTTTTTCTCTTCCAGAGGGGAAATCTTATTGCAGCTGGCTATGGGGCTGTTATTGAGGCAGTTGCATTTTGATGTGGTCTCAAGAAATGTTCAATCTGGCTCATTTCTCAGGCTCAGTAGATACCTGGCTGGCGTGACCTTCCATAGTCCTGGGATGCTCCTCTGGAATTCCTGGCTGGGATTACACCAAGCAGGTGGCTTGAGACCATTGGCAACAGTGGCTGTTGGAAGGCCAAGACCCAAGAACATGCTCATCAGTTATCTGCGTGTGTGCGAGTGTTTGGTCTCTCTAGATGGGTAGGAAAGCCCTCACTGGGAATTTTTTTACGTAGTATTTTCTTCTTAACTGGCCTGCTTTTCCTTGCTCAGAAATTCATGTTTGTGCTAGCAGTTTGAGGGTCTTTGAGATGCAGACTTCTGCTCTTTTCAGAACCCTATTTTGCCTGACCAGTCAGAACTCTGACCTGGTACTCCTGCATGTCTTTCTGATGGTGTTCTTTTAACTCTTTTATCTACGTTTATGACCATATTTCCCCCATTTCTATAAGGATCATCCACATGAAGTGAAATCTCTTCATCCTAATAACCATCTGACAAGCCAACGGACAAAGTAGTCTTTGGTAAACAAAGAGTTTTGTTTTAATACCTGATTAATTCAGCTCCCTTTTCTCCCATATTCCAGTGTTAACAACTTGTGTCACTTTCTGAATTCCAAGAGGAGGATTTATTTTTGAAATTAGAAAAAAAAATGCTTAATGCCTTCTTTTATTTGAACCTTGTCTGGCTGGATCAGTGATAATCTTTTATTTCCCATGATGGAATTTATATAAGAATATTGATTCAACAAATACTCAACAAATATTTACTAAGTATGTATTGGGGCAATATCAGTTGTAAGTATTAAAGGGACATATAAAATATAGAATACAAGAATAAACAGTATATAATACACTTCTAGTTCTACCTATACACAAAATAATCTGATAAGGGAGACGTGAAATATGCAAAAGTGAATATATAGTGATTATGACACAGGGAAATATAGTGCCACAGAAATGAGAGGAGGGAACATTTACTTCTAATTGAACAAGGGTGAGAGCTTCTTGGAAAAAGTGGTGTTTTGTTGTCTTGAAGGATTAATCTTCTTGCAGCTTATCTGTCATATTTTTTCCAAGAATCTGAGCAAGCTGCCTCAGATACCAATACTCCCCTAAATAGCACCTTAGACTGGGGTAGGTGTCACTTCTTGCTTGTTAACAGGGAACACTGGTGCAGGCTTCAAGAATGGAATGCAGTGTTTTTGTCCTTGTTTGCATGGTTGGCTTTCTGCCTGGCTTTCTGGGCCCAGGAATCCTGGGCACCATTGCTCTAAGATCACCAGTCATTGCCACAGGTGTGAAGATTCCTGTGTGTTGCTAATTGGTTTTAGTATCTGGTAAACGGGCCACCTCTTTGGACTTTGCCTTGATTAGTGTCTTCTGCTGGGATATGCCAAGGTTAGATCTGGCCCAATATCCTGGAAAGGGAATCGGGAGACTTGGTTCTTGTCTCTCTTCTGCTAATAAGGCCACTATGACCTTGGCAAATCACTTCCCTCTGTATCTCAGTTCCCTGTGTAAAATGAGAAGGCTGTTTGAAGAGAATCAAGACCCTTCCTGTCCTAATGTTGCAAGAAGAAGACAGGTCCAAAAGGAAAACATCTGCACTGAGGAGTGTTGGAAGGGGACTTTAATGCAATGCTATCGGGCTGATGGGAACCAGTTCCAAATCATCAGCTCAGAGTCAGTTTTGAGTTCAGTTTAAGTACAGTTTGCAAACTGGAAGTACAAAGCTGATAGCTGGTTATCACATGATTGGTTTCATGGATTATAAGAATTAATCATATATTGTCAGGCAGATTTGTTTTAAGCAGGTTTACTTAAAAGGAATTGTCTTATCATTACACAAGAACATTCCAGGAGGGAGGGGGTTTGACCAGAGTGGGTAGAGTTGAATGTGTCCTTGAACTGAGCTAGTGTGTTCTGGGCATAAAGTATAAAATCCTTGAAGTAAGCCAAAATGAAACTACATATATGCATATTTCAAATAGAAAAACACAGATACTACAACTGGCTGTGGTCAGGTTGACCTAACTGGCTATTTGGAAGAAGCAGCTAGGTGCAGACAGTCAAGGCTAACTGAATTTAGTGGACTAATTATGTGGCATGCAGCATGAGCATATTCTGTCTCTACATAGTCACAGGCTATTGATTGAGTTTTAATTTCTACTATAAGATCTTTATAAATTTGCCATTACACTAATACCCTGGGGCTCTTGATGTGAGCATAGAGAGGCCTCAGCATGCTCTTGTGGGTGGTCATGCTGGGCCAGCCGTCTGAGGGGTCTTGTGCTTCAGGGAGGAGCGTTGTGGACACTGACTGGAGGTAAGGGTCTTTCTGACCCAACCTGAGCCAGATCCTCCCCCAGCAAACCTCATCTCTTCTGTGCTGCCTTTCTCCTGGCTTCCTATGGTCCTTGACTTCATTAAGCTTCTCTTCAATGTGACGATTTAGAGTAAGTCCCACCCACTTTTCAGGAAGTAAAATGTGTGTGAGATACTCTGGTCTTCATCCCCCTTACAGAGCCCACAATGAATGTTGAGTGAATGTGAGAAGATTGACCTTGACTTGCTGGGGAATGGCCATGCTCAGTGGGAGGGAAAATTGATTGGAAGGAGGCATAAATGAGAGCGCTTCTTAATCTTGATGAAAGCACACATATGTATATGTTACAGTATATTGGTAGAATTAAAATTTCATGGTAATGATGGAACAAAGTGTCTAAAAGGCGGCCTTAGAAGGACCAGAGTGAAGAAGACATTGAAAAGCAGCACTTTAGGACTATATGAACTTTTCTTAGTTTGTCATAAAAATCTCTTTTCTGTCCTTACAGGGAGGATACAATTCTTATGTTACTGAAATGCATGCAGGCTCATCCTCCCTGCCAGTGTGTCCTTGAAAAAGCAAAACTCTCAGTGAATCTCTGCCAAGGCCCCACTACGCATCACCATGGCATCTTTTGGGAGTGGACTTTGTGGCTGGCCACAGGGTGCCATCCCACTGTACCAGAATAAGACAGACTCAGTGTCCATTCCCAGTGCCTCCACTGGCTCTGTGCCTTTGGGCAAGTTATTTCACTTTCCAGCTCATTTCATCATCTGTGAAACAGAATGTCTTGGTTACTTTTCTCTCGTTGCTGAGACAAAATACCCAACACCCAAAATGAAGGAAGGAAAGGTTTATTTAGCTTACAGTTTGTGGAGGTTTCAATCCATATTTGGCTGGTTCTGAGGCAGAGTGGCACATGGCAGAGGGCAAACTGTTCATGGCAGTAGAGCACAGCAAAAACCACAAGCAAAAGGGAGGAATGGCAGCAAGCAGCTTCCTTTTCTCCCCTACATTGTAAACAGCCTACCCCCACCCAGGGGTCGTGAACCTCTCACACAATCTCCAGGCCCTCCTCTTCCACAGGCTCAGGATGTTTACAAAGTAAGCACTCCAGCTTCCTGCTGAATCACTCAGTTAAACCTCCAGATTCCCCAAGTTGACACAATGTATCAACCATAACACAGAGGTACTGGCCCCACCTCATAATTTGCATATGAATGCACAATCATATATGTACATATATGTGCACATGGCACACAGAGATAGGTAGTGTAAATTCTCTTTGTTCTTCTATGACAAGTTCTTCCCATCTTCTCCTCTCCTTTTGTGAATGCACGTGTGCCCCTGCATGTGTGTGTGTGTGTGAAATGCCTGAGTTGTTCCCATCAGTTCGGGTGCATCTCAGGCACACCTGAGATTAATGTCAGCCAGAACTTGAGTGCTACTGCCAATTTCTAAACCCCTTATGGTGTCACATAGGCTGCATGCAGGGACTTTTCTCAGTGCTAGGTGATGCTCATTACCATCCGATCTGAAGGCAGAGTTGCTTTTCTTTGTTTAATAATTTATACCTTCTCGGTGAACACTGAGCTAAAGTTTAAAATTACAGAAAGGGATGATTGATCTAAATGGCAGCAAAGCTAACCTGGTAGAAAATCACCCAGACTACCTTTGTGGGCGGCCACCCACCTGAACCCACAAATGCCACATGGCATGAGGGAGACAGTAGGAAAATCACATTCCTCTGATGTGAGGTCCCTGTCACCTTTGGCTCTGTGCACCCAGCTCTTGCTGACTGAGGTGCACGGTGGCGCCTGTGGGAAGGAGTACACTATAGTACCATGTCCCCACGTATGCACTGTGCTCTGTTTTTTTACTTATTCTTTCATCAGCATTTACTGAATAGCTACTATGTGCCAGCTGCTCTGCTGGGCAGTATGCATAGTGACAGGCTGGAGATTGCTGCAGTCATGCTGCTGACCAGCGGCTGCGGAAAACGTACTTGGTAGTCAGTTGTCTCCTTCCTTCTCCCCAGCCAGCCTCCCCAAGTAGCAGCAGGGTGATGACCCCTTCCGTATCTTTCCTTTGGGAAGAAGGGAGTTGGGAGGGTAAGTGAACAACACTGGACGAATGGGAATCACCATTTAAACCAATTACCGTTACATGTACTATTTCATACCCTTGGTGTACCTAGGAGGAGAAGAGCTTTGTGACATATAAACAGGTCTAGAATTTTCCGGAGTGTCCTTGCTGACCAGATCAAATGATGGTTTCAGTCTACATACGCATCCTGGTGTGCAGGGCTGTGCTGTCTGATTGCACCTTGACATTGTGCGAGAGCCTGTCTTGTGAGTTGACCTTGACCACCTAGGGGTTGAAGGCAACTATCTCCGTGCTAGGAGGGCTGTGAGAAACGTTCTTGAGTTGTTAGCAGTCGGGGCACAGTAGAAATAAGCAAATCTTTGTGCCCTGTGCTACCTCTGCCCGGAAGTCCTTCCCCTTCTGCTTCATGGCTACCAGCTTGCTCTCCAGGTGCCCGCAGACATCCCTTCCCTGCAGATTTCCCTCGCCACTCTGTGCAGCTGGGCACCCCCTGCTCCCTGCCGCCCTTGCCCATTCACATTTTCCCCATAGCACGGACCATTATCGAGGATAACATGATTCACATGTTTATTTTGCTTATTTTTGGTCTCCTCTCCATAACCCCCATGAAAGGCAGGCTTCACGAGGCCTGGTAGTTTCACCATTTCTGTTCCCTGCTATGTTGCTAGCTTTAAGAACATTACCTGTCTCAGAGCAGAGGACCAGTAAACATTTGTTGAATGAATTAATGACCTGATGCTATTAGAAAGAAAAGACTCCATGTAGCCTGAGGGTGGAGGGAGGCCTTTCTGCCACAGCAGGATTTGAGAATGTAACATTCGCTTACAAATCCATTCATTTTCTAGGCATTTATTGTGCAACTAAATTGTTCCTGGCACAGAACAAGACACAGTTCCTGCTCTCAGAGGACTCTGTCTGCTGAGGAAGAGGCACACATTAATAATACTACTACTAATAAAGATGATAGCTCACACTTAGTGAGGTGTACTACACACCAGGCGGGGCTTAAAGTGTATTTATGCACATTAACTCTTCCAATTTCCACAGCAAAAGGAGGCATGAATTTTACGTCGGTTTTGCAGGTCAGGAAACAGGCTCCGAGAGACCACATGTCTAATGCCAGCGCAACGCGAGACGTGTTCTGGGGCGCGTGCAAGCAGTGTGTGTTTCAACTGGGCACTGTACTCCGAGTGCGAATGGTGATGCCGGCTCTGAGGGCCATATTTGACATAATGACTGTCCTGCCCTGCCCCCACTGCCCGGCTCCTCTGGCCGCCACCCACGCTTTCCCTGCCCGTGCCTCCCTCCCTGCATTCTTTCACCGTGGACTGGTCTCTCCTGGGCTCAGCAAAGGCTCTTGTTGTGAGCCGCATGACATGCTGCTATTTGAAAACATTTTTATTATTATTATTATTATTATTATTATTATTATTATTTTTTTAATTTTAGAAACATAAAAGTACAAAAACATATTGACAAACAGACACCTATTATCATAGAAAATAGTACAATCACAACTAATCTATAGACAAGGTGATATGGTCTCAACAGTAGTTGTTGTTTTATCCATTGATATCTTCGAATTGTAGATGTATGGACCCATATACAGACATGCAAATTTAGTCAGACAGTT